>PVJA010023264.1:0-33226 GCA_004027025.1 Myocastor coypus | reverse complement strand
CATTCAGAATGCAAGAGCTGTTAGTTTAAGAATGCTTCCACCTCGATTTCAGAAGAAGGCCTGGGAGGCCAGGCAGTGTGCTCCTGAGAGGGCAGTGTGTGAAGCAGAGAGTGAGAAGCCAATTCAGTGGAAACCCCAGAAGTTTGGAAAAGCCAAGAATGTGGATCGTGCTAAGAGGGAGCAAAGCCAGCCTAAGAGAGAGAAGCCATGGTAATTATCACCAAGTGTGCTGTAGGAGCAGAGTGGCATGATGCTCACAACTCAGTGCAGACTGCTTCGGATTCTCCAGTTGGAACTACGGGATTTAATGTTTACCCTGCTGGATTTTGGACATGTGTTGGTCCCAATGTTTTGTATTACTCTGCTGTTTGCAACTTTTGGAATTGTAATGTTTATCTTATGCCTTTGAATGTTGGATATGTTTGACTCTTCTACTGTACAGGGGCTCACAGATGAGAGTTTGCCTTGGATCTTCGAGGAAACGTGGGATTTGGACTTTTCAGCAATGCTGAAACTATTGGGACTTTGGCAACTCTTCCAGATGGACTAAAATGTCTTTTGTAAAAAGGAATATGTATGAGACTTTGGGGGTCCAGGGGCGGAATGTTATGGTTTATGTCTAGTTGTCCCCCTAAAGCCTCATGGAGTCATTGGGCAGGGACTTCTAGAGTTTGAGACTTGATCCATGATCCCTGGGATTATAGGTTTTAGTACTGACGGGATTATGGGTGGAAGTACTTCTGGGATTATGGGTGTAGCCTAGGGCGGGAGCTAAGGCGGAGAGCCTGAATGTAATATAAAGAGAGACAGAGAGATAGACTGGAGCTCGAGCTGTTGCTGCTGCTCTGCTGCCCTGTTTGGTTGGCTGCCTCTGCCACCATTTTGCTGCTGTTCTGCCGCCATGAACTGGATGCTCTCCGCCTTGCTCCACTCAGCCTTGGGCCAACCGAATATGGACTGAAACCTCCACGAACTGTGAGCTAAATAAACCTTTCCTTCCTTCATTTTGAGTGTCGGGTATTTGTCCCAGCAACGAGCAAAAAGTAACTAAGACAATCTCTCAAAGGTCCCCTGATCTGGGGCCTCTTTCAGCCATCATTTCTAGCCTCTGATTGTCTTCCTCATCATGTGTTGGCCCAGACTCTTCCTTCCTTGTGGCCTTATTCCCATTACTGAGATCCTCTTCCCCCAAAATAGCATCTCCTAATATTTTAGATCCCTCTTTAGGTGTCAATGCTTCAAGGACAATTTACCCAGCTACCTGAGCTGTAGTCCATGCTTGCAGTCAGTGATTCCTCTCCACCCTACTCTTTTCTCATAGTGTCCCATTCTTATTCCTCACCACAATGTGTACTTCCACATTTATTTGGGTGGGAATTTTCTATGTTATATCTGTCTTTCCACTGTAACTCCAAAGCCAAGCACTGTCAGTAACACTTGTGGAATAGCTATTGCAAGTGAAGTGGTTTCCTCTAGTTACAACCAGAGTCATAGCAACATCCTACTATGTAAACAAAGCACCAGGAAACCCAGATTTGATTTTTGCATTTGCAGTAAGCAAAATGCTCTTCTCAGCATGTTTTTCATTCTTCAAAGAGATCTCTATAACCAGTACCTAATGATGCTTGCCTGATGAAGAGGACCCTTGAGCCCAGATGTTTGACTGGCAAAGGCCAAACAGTTAAAGGACCATGCACAAACCGGCAGGCACCAGCTCTCACAGGCCACCCTGATAGCTCTGTTTCCCCGCAGACTTGGCATGCCTGGCTTTTTAGCCCCTTTTGTAATATCAAGACTTACCCTAATCCCAGAATGTCAGAAAAATTATACATTTTTCAGAGACTCCTGAACCCTTTCTAGGAGTGTCAGAAGCTCCTCATTCCCCTGCTTTCCTTTTCTATGACATAGTCCCCTTCCTCTCATCCCAACCCCATCCTGCCCAGCTCACTCAGTATTACCTCTTCCCAGAAGGCCCCACTGCATTCTTGATATAAAAGCACTGCATCCCAGCTCACTTGAATCTTTAGTGTACTTCTATCCAGAGCCTTCAGGACCCCTGTCTCTGGGGGCTTCCACCATGGGGTGACTTTTTCTCAAATCTTGCAGAGCTGAAGCATGGGCAGGACACAGTTCTGCTCTGAGAGAAGCCTGCCTTGTACATCTTTGCGGTTTTGCAAGGGGAACAACACAAAATAGGACACTTATAAGATTATTTCATAATCACCTGGAGAACATATACAAGTGTGCAGGAAATCTGTCCACACACTAAAGACAAAGACTCCAGCTGAACACCTGAATCCTAATATCCTACACAGAAGTTCAGCTGAAAACCTAGGCATCATAACTGATGCCTCCCAGAAGTCCAGCTGGAGGGCTAGAGCCCATGACAATGTCTCCTGCAGGCCTGCTTCATTGACCTGCACTGGGAATGCTCAAAGGTCAGTGGTGGAAGGGACAAAGAATCTGTGTTAACAGATTGAGGGATCTGAGCTGGAGCTAGGAAACAATGCTCCAGGTAAGTACCAGAGCTCCCTGCAAAAGTACCACAGCCGTCCTTGTCAACAGGAGGTCCTGAGCTCCTCCAGCAATGAGGAAAGTTGAGTTCCCACCAGGAATGTTAACATGAGAAGCTTCTCCAGGAGGTTGAGTAATGTACCATCTTACCTTCAGGAGCCAGGAAGCAATGCCCAAGATGAGGACTGGAGCTCCCTCTAAATAAACCATAGCTATTCTCTGTGACAAGGAAAGTCCCGAGCTCCTCCAGTGACAAGAACAGCTAACGCATCAGGAAAGCCAGCATAAGGTACTCACTCCAGCATAATAGCCCAAGAGAAGCAGCAGCTTCTAACAGCTCCAACAACTCCTCCAAAGAGCTTCCCTAACAGCCTCTCTTCTCTCCAGTTTCACCTCTTACACAGCTGGCAACAATCCTCAGGTGAGCTTCCCACACCCAGCTTGCTAGTCCAGATCAGCTGAGTATAACAAGTTGTATTGTTCCCTTTGCAAAAATCCTACTAGTCAAGAATGAACTGCAATTCCCCAACCTCTTCTTTCCCCAGACCAGCATCCTATCTTGTCTGTAGCTCTGTTTCCATCCATGCAGCTGTTCCTTTTTTCATTGTCAATCAGTTTCCTTGCTTACTTACACGAGGCCCATTCCAGCCTCCCTTTTTTAAGGGCCCATGCATGGTGGTACCCATGGGACCCTGGAATTTCCCTCTCCTTTATTTTGAATTCCTATGGCACCTTTTGAGAACTTCAGATCATCTCTGTTAGGCAAGTTATGCTGACAAGAGGCCCTTGACAAGTGGCCAGGGCTGTAAGGAGTGGGGACAGGGTCCTTAGCAGACAGTGAACGTCATCCACTTGCAGAAGGGTAGATGGCAGACAGGCCTCCTAAAGTACCACCCCCGCCAAAACCTGTGCCTGAGGAGATTAAGCGTGCTTTAAAGGATGCCCAACAACTTAAATAGCTCCTCCATTAAGACTTGATGTTCAAAGAATTGTTTTCAGAAAGACCACATTCTGTTACGGGAGAATATATTAATCACAAGCACAGTTTGGAGTCTTGTACAATAGAATATTAGAGATCATATAAGTCTAGAAATAAAAACCCAGGGTATCTCAGGCCAGTTCTGCCTGCGGCATCCAATATAAACATACATTGCTCCTTCTTAACATCTTGGTACAAGAATTTTCTGGATATTTACCTTAACAAGGTGAATCACACAGCATCACTTCTTTAGGAGAACTGTCCCTGCCCCACTAAGGATGATAGAGTGTCCATGATGGTATTTGTCCCTTCAGTAGTGGACATCTGATCCAACCTGGGTCAGGTTAAGCATGGAACATGCTCACCTTGGCTTTGGTGACTGTTGCAGAGAGGATACAGCACCCTGCAGGACCTTTGGAATCCTGTTGAGCTAGCAAGCTGAGGCTGCCAGGTGCCCTGTTGTCTATAACGTGAAAAAGGCTACTGGTACCATGAAGACAAGAAAAGTCCCATAGAACAGTAGGAGAGGAATGAAGAAGATGGAAAAGGAGAGAAGAGATCCAGGAGGAAACTTAATAGGGTAGTCTGCCTTCCTCCAATATAATCTGCCTGCTTCATGTAGTCATGAGGTGGGCTTCTAGAATTTGTGATTGATTTGTGGCCCAATTCTAAGATTATGGGTATGAGTGCTACATCCAGGTCTTAGTTACTTTTTATTTGTTGCTGGGATAAATACCTGACACTCAAAATGAAGGAAGGAAGGGTCTAATTAGCTCACAGTTTATAGAAGTTTCAGTTCATATTCCATTGGCTCCAAGGCAGTAGAAAACAATGAAGAGCAGAGGAAGAGAAACAACTGTGGCATCCATCAAGCCTCTCTCTTCCAGACTCTGCGCCAGCACAGACCTCCTCCAAAGTGGTGTGGCTGCAAAGATCAAGCTCCTCCAAAGAGGAGGACTTCTCCAAGGAAGTAGGGCAGGACTGGGCCAGACAGGAAGCAGCCAGGGCAGGGCTAGGCTAGGCTGATCACACTAAGTCTTCTTCAACTCTTTTTATACACTTTTTGTGCTGAGTCACTCTGGGGTGGCCCGGCTGGCCCTAGAGTGGAACCAATCACATCCCAGGGCAGGCCCTCCACATCCTGTAGGATGGAACCTCCGCAGCCCAGAACCAGCAGAGCCTATCCATTCAAGCTTCCTCAAGTTGACACAATGTATCAGCTACCACAGTCCATGATGGGCAGATAGCTTGCATACAATATAAGGGAGAGAGAGGCTTGTTTTTTCCACTCTTCCCTTTCTGCTCTTGCTACTTGTGCTGTCTTGTGTGGCCATGGACTATTGCCCTTTCCATGTGCCATCTTGGATCCAGATGATTATGGACTGAAACCTCTACAAACTATAAGCTAAATAAACCTGTCCTACCTTAATTCTGGTTGTTGAGTATTATGTCTTAGCTACAAGAGAAAAGTAACCAAGACACTGACCTACTGGATCAAACTATACCTAAAGCAGCAAATAAATCACTTTTCTTAAACTGAGCTGCCTGTCATATAACAGAATTCTAACTAATGATTCCATTTATTTTGCAGATAAGGAGGCATGGAGTCCAAGAGGTTAATTGATTTGCCTAAGACACTGATCCCATTAATGACATATCCAATTGGAAATCAAGTTCTAAAGAAATGGGACATGGACCACATGCTTCTTACCACGTGGAGGAAAAATCCCTGCTGAAAGCTATTGAATGCTGATGCTGTCGTTAACATTGTCAGGCATAAGAAAATTGGGCAATTGAACTTTAAATGTCCAAGCCACTATTTGTATCCTTTTTTTTTTTTTCTTTTAAATGTACAGGGTCTGCAGGGTCTCACTATGTAGATTGGGCTCATCCTGTTTTCAGCCTCCCAAGGCTGGGATTATAGGTGTGTGCTACCATGCCCAGTCTCAATCACAGTCTCAACATGCCCCAGGGCAGAGCAGAGCTGGCACTGCATAGAAATGGGGCAGGTATCAAACCCCAGCTGCTGTACTTTGCTTAAGCAGGCATTTGGTCCACTGAGCTATCTAGGAGGCCTTTATGTTCTTAGACAAAATGAAAGTAAGTTCCAAACATAAATCCTCCCTTAGAATGACACTAACCCTGCTATAGTTTCAATATGGTTTTCCCCATCAAAGTCATGCTAAAGCTCAACCCCCAGGATGGGTCCCAGTGGGCAGTGTTTGCACAGTGGGGACAGAGTTCTCAGGAATGCATGAATGCCTTTCTTGTGTGAGGACTGGTCACTATGCTAGCAGACTGTCATTAAGCAAAGCTGTCGCTCATGGTCTATGCCATAGGCCCTATGGTCACTTTGCCTTTATTTCCTGCTATTAGAGAGAGCAACATGAAGCTCTCACCACCTGCAACTGCTCAAGCTTGGACATCTTCACCTCCAGAACCATTAGGCAGGCAGTTAGACATTAGCTAGCCTGAGAAACAAAAGGAGCCCAAAATGCAATGCTGTGCCAGTTATACATATATATACTTCAGTATACAATACATTTATAATTATTTATCAAGTCTCAGACTCAAAGGCACCAGGCCTCTGTTTCTAGAACAAGGCACACAGCGTTCTTAGAGCAGCCTATGGGCCAAAGATAGCAGAAAGAAAAACATTCTTTAAAGACACTCTTGCCTTGGACTGAGACCTGATTTAATTGAAATTTATCTTTTGCAAATTTATTTTTTAAATTACTTATGATTGCAACCCCTGAGGGAACACTGACCATCCAAAAAGAACAAGGAAGACCTTTGGCAATTACAAATAACTTCCATGAAAATCAGTTGATAAGAAACTTTGGGCTGGCAAGATGGTTCAGTGGTCTAAAGCGCCTGCTTAGAAAAGCTTAGGCTGCCACAGGGACTGCAGTTCGATCCCCGGTACCACATGCTGCGCCAGCCCTGCCCTAAAAAAAAAAAAAAGAAAGAAACTTAGCCATACTCAGCACAGCTCCCAGAAGCCCAAGAGGAAGTCTCGTGTACATAAAAACATAACTAGACTCATGCTCCATGTGGGTGCCCACATTGCGCCTCTTGCTTTCTTGCTTGAGAGCATAAATCTGCCTATATTTGTTTTATAATAAATTCTACCTATACTTCTGCATGGCTGCCTGTGTACCTTCACTGAATTCTTTCACCAAAGGAACAAAGAACCAAGAAGAGCAAGAGCTGGCTCCTTGTGGCATCAGGATTTAATTTGTCAGTGAGTAAATCTAGAGCCAAAAAGCCACTTTTCTTTTTAATTTACTGAATCTCAGGTATTTTGTCATAGCACTAGAGAACATATCAAAATACCCATTGACTTTTTTTTTTTTCTTTCTGTACTTAGGACAGGGTCTACCAGGTCTTACTACACAGATCAGACTTGTAGTGATCCTCCTGTTTTCAGCTTCTCAAAGTGCTGGGATTCCAGGCATATGCCACCACCCCATCTCAGTCACAGTCTTGGTTCTTCTGGCGGGGCTGACACACCGGGGATCAAACACCAGCCACTGTGCTCTGCCTAAGCAGGAGCTTTAGTCCACTGAGCTATCAGGCTGGCCCTTGACTTCCGTCTTTTGCTGTAGCTGTTCATTTGTGCACTAGTCCTCCTCACTACACCACTATGAAGCCCACTGTTGCTACTCAGTGGGTGGCCTGTGGACCAGCAGTGCCAACAGTACTGAAAGTCACTAAAGTATGTTCCCAGTCTCATTCCAGACCTGTGAAGGGGTAAGAATCTGCATTTTAACAAGATCCCCATAGATTAACTACATTGTAATCTCTCTCTCTCTCTCTCTCTCTCTCACACACACACACACACACACACACACACACACACACACACCTAAATATGTATTTATATAATGCTCCTTATAAAAATAGACAACCCAGATAGGTATGGTGGCACAGACCTATAATCCTAGGACTAAGGAGGTGGAGGTGGAGGCAGGAGGATTGCAAGTTTGAGTCCTGCTTGGGCAATTTAGTAAGACTCTTTCTCAAAATAAAAATGAAAAGGGCTAAGTTGTAACTCTGATAGAATATGCCTAAGGCCAAACCCAAGTACTGAGGGAAAAAAATCCTATTGAAGCAGGGATTGTAGTTAAATGTTTCTTTTCATTCTGAATTTGTGAGAGAACATATTGATCACTACAGATAAACTACAATTTTAATAAGAAAAATGATAAGACAGAAAAGATTCTGAGTGGCAATGGAGCGATATGTTTAGCCTAGTTAGAACAATATACAATGAACACATGTACCAAAATATGTGATTTCTCCATATATGTACAATTTTTGTATTTGTAGAAATTTTGTATTTATTTATGTTTAAAATTTATTTATTATTGTTTTTCTTGTTTCACAACCTTTGTTTGTTTATTCACTCATTTTCATAGCCAGCTCAGCCCGCGCCGAGGGCAGGGCTGGCACAGCATGTGGTGCCGGGGATCGAACCGCGGTCCCTGCAGCTGCCCAAGCTTCCCCAAGCAGGCGCGTTAGACCACTGAGCCATCCCGCCGGGCCCTGTAGAAATTTTTTAAAAGAAAACTTTTCATGGGTTTGGCACTCAAGTTTCCAGAGCTACAGTTTGGTGCTCCTTTGTTTGATTTTGTGAACACTGAGGTCATACTTAGCTAACCCAAGTGTCTTCTAAGCCAGTTCTCATTAATGTTCTCCCATCACAGTCCTCCCAGTTCTCTACAGATGACCCAAGAGGTTCCATGATATTATTTACAAGAGGTTTCAACACTGGAATTGTCCAGGTCGGGTTGCTCAAGCTAATTTCGAGCTCCTGGGCCAGTAAGTCTCCTTTTCAACATGCCTTGATGCTACTCTGTTCTTCCTCCTCTTGTTCCTAGAATGGACTGAGACTGCTGGAGTCTCTCAGCTATCCTAGATCATGAGATGATCTTAAGAATAGAAGTCACTATGCTGAAGGTAGCAATAAAAACTATAGTAGGCTAAGTTCCTTATGATCCAAGAAAGGTCCTATAGCACTACACCTAGAAGACCTATTTCCAGACAAGAAATGAATCTGGACTTCAGCAGGCGTTATGTGCTCTTTTGCAACATGCAGACCAGCCTAAACAAAGCTGTTATTAGGATTACTACCAGTAGGATAAATCCCTGGACTAATACCAACTTGACCCCTGCTCACCCAGGACTCCCTAGAAAGCAAGAAGAAAAGATCAATCAGAGAAAAAAGAACAACAGATCAGTTTAAGAAAAAAAAATCTACAGCTTGACAACTTAGGCTGTTATTATATTGAAAACATTCCTCCACGCAACTCAAAGATGGCAAAATGACACCTTTTCCAAACCAGGGGAAAAAATATGACATTTTGGAGGGTTTGGTCCAAAGTTCCTGAAAGAAGCCTAGAAAGGCTAGGAGTGATAATAAAGGTAGACGCTGAGTGGTGGGAGGAGGGGAGGGCCTGCTGTCCATGGGCTGCACCTGCACACAGGCTGTCTCCTCCTGTACAGATGTCAAGGTATGGGAATCAACGCAATATCATCTAGATCCCAAAGTTAAGCCATGAGGCTTCTCCAATGTCACCCTAAAAACTAACCTCATTCCAACGGCAGAACACAAAAGAATCTCTAATTACTTTTCTCTTATACTGATCTCAGCTGATCCATTAATCCAGTCAGGGCTACACTCAACAGAAGTTGGTCAGATTAGTTACCCCTGGGCCACGGGGCTTGCTTAGTTATTTCTGGCATTTAGTTAATCACCTTAGACCCTTCCTCATGAAAGATGTCACTGACACCCTGGAGAAGAGAGTTCTTTATAATACAATATTTTCTGGAGAGGATTTCACCTGAAGAATGGGAAAATACGGCCTGACAGGCAGGCCGATGGAGCATTTTTCATGCTCTGAGAGCTCTCTTCCAGCCCTTGAGCAGCCCATGATGGGGGCATTTTCCAAGACCCAGTGGGTGGTTGTTCCCACATGCCAGGCTGCACACACTTCCTGGAAACACTGTGCTTGGGCCTATTTTGGCTCATCTGAGGCCAACTGTGGTTAAGAAAGAGCAGTGAATTTTTGTACTAGGTTCACATTCTGACTCAGACCTGACTCGTGTGGTATAAGATGACATTATTGGGCAAGTTGGTTAACTTTCTAGGGCTCCAGGGCATTTATTTATAAAATAAGAAATTTAAGTATTATCTATCTGTGTGTGGGGGTGGGGCATGCCTCTAAGTGCAGCATTCTGGAAGGCAGAGGCAGTAGGGGTGCAAGTTCAAGCCTAACCAGAGCAACTTAGGGTCTTATTAAGGCCCTGTCTGAAAAGATAGAAAGGGCTGGAGATGTGGTTAAAGGCCCTGGGATAAATCTCCAGATACACACACATGCAAAGCAAGCAAGCAAGGCTTTACAACAGTGATTTTGTGGGTTAATTTGGCATGGAAAATTGAAATCTCATCTTTTTTCATTACACATGGAAATTATCCTTTCTAGTTTTACTGAGGTATAATTGAGATGAAGTTACATAATTGAAGATAGGTAGGTGATGATTATATATATATATATATATATATATATATATATGTAGTGAAATGAGTTTGACATTCTAGTTGATATATTCATTGTGTGTATAGTGAGCACATTTAAGATTTACTCTTAGCAAATTTTAAATATCCCATACAGTATCATTAATTATACCAATTATTTGTATTACTCACATAACTCACATAATGCTATACATAGTATCAAAAAAGGTACAATATGAATCTTTTATAATATTCTTCCAGACTTTAAACACAATCATGTTAGCATTTTATAAAAACAAACCACATTCTCTCAATTATTCCATGATCCTGTTTTTCCCTGACCATCATATTAAAAACATTTTTCTGTGCCAAGCATATATCCATGCATTATCATTTTACATGATAACATAGTATTCTAAGAATATAATAAAAATTTAAACTAAACTTCTGATTATTTTACTATTGTAAGACATTACTTTATCGAACATCCAATTACATATACCTTGTCTAACCTCTTTATTCTTTGGAGAAAATTCCTAGACATAATATTCCTGAATTATCAGAGCTTTTATTTTATTTACTTATTTATTTATTTTGGTATCAGGAATCGAACACAGGACCTTGTACTTGTCGGGCAGGCACTTAAGCCACTGAGCTATCTCCCTGGCACAGCAGAAATTTCAAGAATTTAAACATATTCCAATTGTCCTCCAATGAGTTATATGAATTTACATTCTCCATTGTCATGTTGCAATGTGGAAGAGAGCCTTTCCCCGGCTCCTTCCCTCTGCCATTTTTTGTTTTCCTGATAGATATGGCTATCATCTTTAGGTGTGTGTGTGTGTGTGTGTGTGTGTGTGTGTGTGTGTGTGTGTGTGTGTTTTAAACTAGGAATTGAACTCAGGACCTTTTGCTTGCCAGGCAAGTGCTGTACTGCTGAGCTATAACCCCACCACAGTTTTGTGATGTTTTTGATAATCAATGGGATTTGCTCATTTTATTTATTTCTCTTGGAGATTTTGTATTCTCCCCAACTACCTTATGTTGGTTCTCTTGGGACTATCTCTGGGCCCCCTTATGTAGGGGTAGATGCTGCCCCCTTAAATAAATGAAGGAGAAACAGGGGGCAGGGGTTACAGAAAGATTCCTGTGGTTCCCTGGGCATCAGAACTCTGGAGCTGGAGGACAAGCCCTGTGCACCCCACTCCCTATCTCACAGCCCCTAGTAACCCACTCAGAGGACTCTGAGGAGGTCAGGGAGCTGATGCAGGCCCCCACGTGCCACCTGAGCCCTAGCTGTCGTAGCAGGGTCAGGCAGAGGAAGATGACACAGAGCAACCCAGGAGCTGTTGCACAGGAGAAGAGTCCAGGAGAAGACAATGAGTGATGTCATGGGACAGGTGGTGTGCCCACAACTTCTGGCTGCTGTGCTACCCTCATCCACCTTTAAGCTTTTAGTTTTTTGACAAATATTTATGAAATTTTTCATACAAGCCAGACATTATGCTTACCAGATAAATAAATAAGTTAACTATGGTAACTTATTAACAATAATTTCTGCTATTGTTGTTTCTCCGGGATTCCTTTCTCAGTTTGTGGCAGTCAGAGGACAATTACAGAACTATTGAGACAGTTAGGGACCACAGTGAACTCAACGGAACAGGATGTGAATAGACAGAAGGGAACACTCCCCCCAAATGCTGTGTTGTCTCTGTAGAGCTGTGAGCTCAGACAGGACTTGGAGATGACTTGTGCAACTGTAACACGGCCTTAAATGGTTTATGTCTGGGCAAAGTGATAGAATCCTATTTCCCCCAATTTGTCCTGTGGAAATATGTTTTCCCAAAAGGCAAATTCATCAAGACTTCATGCTGAATAGTGATGATGGTAGAATTAGTAGTGGTTGTTAGTGGAACATCAGATAGTTTTCCCAATGATCTATGTTGTAACAGTTAAATGTGGAAAACTCCATGCTATTGACTGGAGAGAAATGGAAACATCTCAATATGACCGTATGGCAGCTATTGAGTAATCCAATACAGCTGATTCAGAGATTTCAAAAGCAGTAGTTTTGCCTCTCTTCATCTGTCCCCAAACACCACCCTGAAGAAAGCAATAAAAAACCAATAGCTCAAAAACAAAAATCAATAGTTTAGTCATGTGCACCATCTCAAAGGCATGAGGTAGGGCAATAAATAAGGGCCCTTCTTCTTTATTATATTCCTGTTCTGTGACTGACTCTGTATCTATGGGCATTTTTGCATTGCATGCCTCTTCCTTGGCTGGTTTCTCCTTACTGTGAGTTTAATTCCTATGGATGAGAGGCTAAATTTCATAGCTTGCAGCTTCCAGAAACAGGGTGGGAAGCAGGGGTTGCTTTTCAGAGTCTTTAGCTATCTTCCAAATAAATAATAGCCATTCAGGAGCATAGATCTTTGTTCAGCAGTTCCAGAGAATTCATTCTCAGTAGAGAAAACGCATTTGCTCATGGCAGTGATTCAAGCTGTCCACTTCACACAGAATACTGCCAAAGCTGAATCCTTTCTCAGTTATGGAGGTCAGAGGTGAGGCAACTGTGCTTACAGGGCAAAGCTCCCATACAGATTCTCTTGGCTTTCTGCTCTCTTCTTTACAGATGATTAACATCCAATGGCCATTTCTTTAAAAAAGAAAAATTCAATTCTTTGATTTAATTAACTTCCCCTATCGCAGTGTTTACCGCAGCCTGCCAGAATCCAGACAATGACTTGAGACTTTATAATACTTATTTCAGTTCAAAGCAATTCACTGCTGCAGCTCGCTAAATTCCAAATATTATCTCAGAGCTGTGTGGTCAAAATTGGGCCCAGACTTAATCTAACTCAGACATGGGAGGACTTCTGAACATTGAGTCTGGGCACCCAGTACAGGGGGTTACACAGCCTGGAACATTTTGCTTTCACTTTGACTTCTTGTCTCCACCATCAAATCCTAAAACTAGTCTGCCGCCTCTCCTTCAAGCCCAGACTCGCTGACAGCATGGGCTTCGCTACTGTATGGCACATCTTTCTGTCTTTTTTTTTTTTTTTTTTTTAACAATTTTGATTTAGGATCCAGGGAGTGTGCTTTACTTTGCATGTTTCCTGATTAGCTGTAGATTTAGACCATCATCTGCATTTTTATTCTTATATTTCATCTCTTCCATTCTATGGGGTAGAAGCTTTATGATATAATGGTTAAAAGTATAAATGCTAACCTGATTTCCTGCGTGCAAATCTAGCTCTGTCTGACGTTAAGCTGCTGTGTGATCTTAAGAAAGCTGATTATTCCATGTCTCAGTTTTCTTATATATGAGATAAAGATTCTAACAGTATCTGCCTTGAGGTCGTCACATAGCACAGATTGCCCTTGTTTAATGACCTATGTGTTTAACAACTGCTCAGACTTTTGACCAAAGCATGCTATTCCAACTTACAATTCACCCCTCATTCACTTTTATTTTTGCACAGTTCCATACACCCTGGTTATAGAGCCACAGTGTCTTTGTTTATGTAACACTGTAATTTTTGCTGATTATACAGTACAGTTCAGTATTGTACTTCTGTTTTTATACATTACAATGCTGCAAATAAGAGTTATGCAAATAAAAGCAAAGTCATCGAGTGGGAGTTTCCTTTGACCATTTCTTTGCTCTGAATATTGTAATGTGTATGACATATGCAGTTCTTTATTTAACAACCAGTCCATTTAAAGACCTAGTCACAGGAAGGGAACCTGGTCATAAATGAGGAATATTTATAAATAAACAAACATAAAGCCATTAGAACAGTACTTGGGCCCATCAGTGTCTTCACAGCAGTCATTCACAGTGAAATTTTATTAGAGGATATTACCATTGAAAGATGACTGTTTCGGGGCTGGGGAGATAGCTCCGAGGCACAAGTGCCTGCTGGGCAAGTGCGAGGTCGTGAGTTCGAACCCTGGTCCCACAAAAAAAGAAAAAAAAAAAATTGAAAAAAAAAAAGAAAGATGACTGTTTCATTGAGGGCTGAGACTGTAAGTTATTTGCAACTATTTATTGTGTGAGCTATTTCTCATTTTCCCTGTTACCTGTTTTGTGGGAAGTGGTGGTGGCAGAGCTAGGAAGGTGGGCCCACCACAAATTCTCCTCCTTGGGAATCGCTTGAGGATTTAACATAAACACTGCCATCATGTGACAGTCCCTGCCTTGCACCAGCCTCGTTATGACAGGTAGGGGCCCATAGAGCACAGGGTAATATGAAATGTCCAGGGCTCTGACACCCAACTCACTGTTTCCTCTTCACGTGACTCAGTCTGGTCTCTACCTTCTGACTCAAGTGATCCTCCCACTTTAGCTTCTCAAACTGTCAGAGCCACAGGCACATGGCTTGCTTATAAAATGCATTTTGCCCACCTGTTTTCTCTTTTAGAATTCGAAGGGTCAAAAAAGTTTTGCTATTGCGTATCCATGTGTAAACACAGTCATATCCAGTAGAGTGATATGCATTATCTGTAGCACAGGATTTCATACTTATTGTCCTTAAAATGTCTTCAAGAAGATTACACTATCATTCAGATCAAAGTGAAAAGCTACCACGCTTGCACAATAAAATAGATGCTTTAAAGAAAAGGTGATGCCTCATCAGTCTAAAGGAGGGCACTCATTAAGTGTAAAACGTATTTTAGGTGCTGTGAAAGCTCCATGCCATGGTTTAGTTGGCAGCATTTTCTTATTTCTTTATGGCACATAAAAAATGACTCATTTTGCAATTGAAAGCTTCCTAAGATTTGACAAAATATGATATATTTTAAAGTTTTAATAACAATTTGGACATTCTAAAATGGTAACCTTGAAGTTTTCTGAATTTTCAATTTCTAGCAGATACACATTCTACTTATAGTAAAATATTTTTGTTCTTGTTTTGCATGTGAGAGAGAGAGAGAGAGAGAGAGAGAGAGAGAGAGAGAGTGTGTGTGTGTGTGTGTGTGTGTGTGTGGTCCTGGGGATTAAAGCCAGAGTCTTGGTCCATGTAGCACTGTATCCTTTAAAAAAATATTTTTTAAATGTATTTAATACAGAGAATACAAGGTCTCACTACAGAGATCCAACTCCTTGTAGTTCTTCTGTTTTCAGCCTCCCAAGCACAGGTACGTACTACCACGCCCAGTCTCAGACACTGTCTCAGCATGCCCCAGGAGCAGGAACACACAGCAGGCTGGAGATTAAACCCTGGCCCCTGCATCTGCCCAAGCAGGCTCTTTAATCTGCTGAGCTATCTGGCCAGCCCTTGAAAGGTGTTTAAGTTTAGAGATAGGACCTCACTAAATTGTCTATGCTGGCCTTAAACATACTATCCATCGTGCCTCAACCTCCTGGGTAGCTGGGACCATGCCTAACTTAATTTTTTTATAGCTAAGTATACTATTTGTTTATTTATTTGTGTGAAAATGACCTAACTTTAAAACATATGTGTTTTTAGTAAATAAACTTTATCTGTTTCTCCAAGACGACACTGTCAATAGTCACAAATTCCCATACAATGCAAATTGTATTGGCTGCTTATAATTTACACTATTTTTCCTTTGAAAAATAGAAGTACACAAGCTAAGTAAATAATAAGATGTTTTATGTACCCCTTTTAAAGATCTAAACATAATTATTTTGAAAAAGAATATATTATTATTATTATTATTATTAATGTAAACTGAAGGTTTTGACAAGGTAGTAAAGCTACTTGAGTATGAGGTAAAGTAAATCCATTGCCATTAAAATGAAAAAAGCTTGACTACCACACAAAATTAGCTTATGGTAGAGTGCAGGCATGCAGTTTTACTTGCCTTTGGAACAATGTTTTGCTTCCTCAGATCCATCCGTTTCTCCCAGCCACAGAGGCAGATTCCAACTTGATGTTTCCAATTCCTCTGTATCCATAATTCCCAAGTTTATTTTTGTTATTAAGGGGTTTTAAATTTGGTGCCCTATTTTTTTTTTTAACTTTAGGGAAGGGTCTTCAGGGTGTTCAAGATCTCACTACCAGATCAGACTCATAGTGATCCACCTGTTTACAGCCTCCCAAGAGCTGGGATTACAGGTGTACACCACCACACTCACTCTCAACTGCTGTCTCAGCGCGCCCCAGGGGCTGGGCCAGCACAGCAGGTCCAGGGATAGAACCCTAGCTCCTGCACCTACTTGCGGGTGTTTTAATCTGCTGAACTATTTGGCTGGCCCTGGTGCCCTACTTTGGCTGTGATGGCTGACTCTCGGGACCCACAAACCTCAAGGGAGATTTGCCATGAATTCTTACCAATATTTTCATGCAATGGTTTTAGAATTTTGAAGAGTCTAGTTTTAGGCTAGTGGAATTGTTTTCAGGATTAGCACTTGTCCTTCAGTTCACTTCCAACTTGTCCAGTCATGAGTTCTTGTGACTCAGCAGAGCATCACTTTCACATACGGGCAGGCTTCTTGTCTCAACAAGGTGAGGAAATCCCATTTATCAGCAAGTGACACTTACCCACTTTGCACTTCTCACTAATTATGGCTGTTAAGTTTCCTGGGTTCTATCACAAAGAGCAGCTCATTAACTTTAATTATTTTTCAAATTCATTGGCTCTATGGCAGAGTGAAGCTGGCAGGTGCCAGAGGATTACTGTTGCAGAAATTAATTAACAAGTCAGTAGAAGCTCTTATTAGCTGATGCATTACCATCTTTCTTTTTCCCCATGTAACCAGTTTAGAGTGGGCCTAAAACCCCACCAAGTGGAGTCAAAGAAAAGGTAAGAGCCAAGTGTCTAAAACTCAAGAAATCCAACTCTCAGGCTCTGGCTACTGCCCTTTCCATGACCTAAAGCAGTCCTGGAACACCTATGCCATGTGTGCCACTGTCAGATGTTTGCTATGTTTGACAACTCTAAAAGGTTTGCCAGCACTGACCTAAAACCTCTCACTAGGCCTCATCTCTTAAGCTGAGGATCAAACATTTAGCACATGAGCCTTTGAAGGATACTTATCCAAATCATTCCAGTGGCCTTGCTGCCACAATTAATTTAGCCATATGTCAACTGAAATGGATTAAGAAATGCCCAGAAGATTAGTAAGGCATGGTTCTGCATGTGTCTGTGTGTGATTGACATGTAGGCCATCAAACTGAGATAAGACAACCAAAACTCCAGATGTGGGTGGCCTCAACCAATATGCTTGAAACCTGTGTGGAATAGAAAGGCAAGGAAGGAAGTATTCCCATTCTGCAAGAGCCCTAGTATCTGTTATCACCTTTACACATTGGTCTCCAGTTTCTTCATTCTTGTAGTCTTGTCCAGGGGACTTTACAGTGAACTTCAACCTTGGACTAGTGCTACATCCTTGACTCTCTTGTTCTGCAGCTTCCATCATTTGGGGCTGAGCATGTGTCACCCTACTTTATTGCTACTGAGATAAAATACCCACATCCTTCAAGTTAAAGGAGAGAAGTTTATTTTGGCTCACAGTTTGTAGAGGTTGCAGCCCATAGTCAGCTGGCTCCAAAGTTCCAAGGCATGACAGAGGCACATGGCAAAAGAGAAAGAGCTCATGACATTGCAGGCAAAAAGCAGAGAGGGATGAAGGGAGGAAAAGTGATACACATTGCTTCAGGCCACACTCACGGTCTGGATTATTCTTCCCTTGTTGCTGGGACAAATACCCAACACTCAAAATGAAGGAAGAAAAGATTTATTTAGTTCAGTTACTGGAAGTTTCAGTCCATACTCAGCTGGCTCTAAGGCAGAGTGGCACATGGCAGAGTAGCCATTCATAGTGGTGGCAAAGAATAAAAGCAAAGGGAGTGGCAGCAGCTCAGGCAGCAGCTATCCTCTCTTCTCTCCTTACAGAGTCCCAGGGCAAGTACAGCATCCATACTCATAATAATCAATCACAAACTCCAGAAGCCCCCCACCCCATTGCATGAGGCTTTGGGAGGACACCTATACACAAACCATAGCACTCACAGTGACCCATCTCTTCCCACCAGGCTTCACCTGCCAGCATGAAACTAGCTGTAAACCCATTAGTGGACTAAGCCAGTATCACCCACCAGTGATCCGGTGTCAGACCCCCCATGATCCAGTCACCTCCAAAAGCCTCATGTATGAGCACATGGAGCTTTGGAGGGACATCTAAGTATAAGCCAGAACAGCATTACTGTATTCTTTTCAGCAGGAGATGGCCTTTGTGGGCCCTTTCACTTCTGATCCCAGGAGCTGACTTTGCAGACTCTTCCACTGCTGATCCTGTAAGCATACCTAATAAGGCCCTTTGCATAATTACACATATATATCCTACTGACTCTGTTCCTCTAGAGAATCCTAACTAATACACTTGCTGTTTTAAATTTGTATTTTTGCAATCTGCCTGTGTTAATACATATAGTTCTAATTTATTCATTTTTAACTGCAATGTTGTATTCAGTACTGGCATTTCTGCAAGAGGACCTATGAAGAGAGAAACAGGCATTAATGACATTGGGACAAAAGAGATATGAAGATAACACATGGAAAGCTATAAACAGTAGGCAAAATTCAAGGAAAATGTTTCTAAAAGCTGTTTACTCCTCCATTGAGCACAAGTTCATTGAGCTTCTGCCACATTGTGAGCATTATGCTGAACAAAAGGACAGAAAATCAAATAGGATCTGGTCTCTGCTGTAGCTCCTAACACATGACAATTAAATGAATGATTTCTAGCAGAGTGAGAAGTCCATGAGAGAGACGTAGCTAGGGCACTATGAAAAGAGCTTTACTGCTGCTGCTGCTGCTGCTACTACTACTACTACTACTATATACTATCTCAGGGCAATTTGTTATAAATGTGAATTTAAATTTTTCTAGATAAATAAAATATTGTATTACAAATGGAATCCAAAAGTCTTATAGTGAATAAATAATAGCAGGCCCAAATTATGCTTATTTCAAGAGAGCAAAATAGTTTGATGTTTTTGAAAATCTGTAATAATATCTTTAAATGAGAGTAGCATACATTAAGTGAGATTGTATTGAAAAGTCATTTCAAAAAATCCAGCAGCTATTCTTCTTATTTTAGTAGCTTTTCTATGAAAACAATGTAAAGTAAGATTTGTATTTTAAAATGATAGAGTTAGTGAAAATGTCAAGTAATGATTCTTATGAAATAATGAATTATTAAATACATTTCCATTTAAATCAGGAGTCAAGAAAAATAGTGATTATCTTATCTCAGAAATCTTAAATTATATAGCAAATATTTGTTGCTATAAAAGTGAAATAAAAATTAGATATTATAATAAGTATCAAATCAGCTATAGTATGAGGATATTAGGATACTACCTTTATAAATACTTGGCATGTCATTTTAACAACTTATCATTAAATTGGTGGCTTTTTGCTTAAGATACTATGTCACCACTATCTGTCATTGTCTTAAAAAAGGAGCTAGGGCCAGAGATATAGCTCAGCAGCAAAGGTGCCAGCCTAGCAAATGCAAGGTCCTAAGTTCAATCTCTGGGACCAAAAAGAAAAAAAAATTACAGTTTGGATAGCCGGGCGTGGTGGCTCACCCCTGTAATCCCAGCACTTGGGAGGCTGAGGCAGGAGGATTGGTGCGAGTTTGAGACCAGCCTGGGCTACAAAAGTGAGCTCAAGGCCAGCCTCAACTGCATAGCAAGACCCTGTCTCAAAAAGACAAAAAAAAAAAAAAATTACAGTTTGGGGCTGGATAGATAACTCAGAGTTATAAGCACCTACCTGGCAAGCACAAGGACTCAAGTTGGGTCCCCAGCCTCACATATTGTGCAGTTTCATTCCTTGATCCCAGGGCATGCCATATTGGCCTCAGATGCAGGTGTTCACCATGCAGTCCCAAAACTAGGAGCAGTGGGGCACACCTGTAATACCAATTGCTCAGAAGACTGAGCCAGGAAGATCTCTGAAAGTTTGAGATAAGCCTGGGGGCTACAAAAGTGAGCACAAGCCCAGCCCAAACTGCATAGTGAGACCCTGTCTCAAAAAGAAAAGAAAAGAAAAGAAAAAGAATGGAATAGAAAATGAGATTAACATAGATTACCATTAGTTTAAACTATGATAAATATGAAACCATAAATGATAAGATATGACACTCTGAGAGTAACATAATACACACTTTAAGAAAGGCTGAGCTCAAATTGAACACTATTTAGAGCAAGGTTTTAAAAAATATGACCCATGAGCTATAATTTCATCCCTCACTAATCCTCACTGCTACCACTTTCTGTATTTCTACTTATTCTCCTGCAAGTCAAAGTAGACAGAACTCTGGAAATTTGCACCAGTTTAGATTTCCTCCAGCCATGAGCGAGTGCCTGTATTTTCCATGAACACTGGGTTTTATCATTTTTTTAAAGCTTGCTAAAACAATAGCAAAAAATTGCATTACATTTTTAATTTTTGTGATAAATTGTACATACAAATTGCAGCTTAAAAACCATTTCCTGCGTACAATTTAATTACCTTAACTACATGCACGATATTGTGCCACCCTATTGCCATTTCCGAAATCCATCCACTGCCGAAACAGAAACTCTGTACCTCCTACGCAATAGCTCCTTTCCTCTTTTCCACTCTGCAAACCCCTCGTTACTTCTACTTGACTTTCTGCTGTTATAAACCTGCTTATTCTGCATACTTCATATGAACAGTATCATATTTGTCTTTTTTTGGTGTCTGGCCAGTTTTACTTAGCATAGTGTTATGGTTTATGTCTAGTTGTCCCCCTCAAAGCCTCATGCAATCATGGGGCAGGGACTTCTAGAGTTTGAGACTTGATCCATGATCCACTGGGATTATGTATTTTAGTGCTGATGAGATTATGGTCTGAGTACTGCTGGGAATTATAGGTGTGGCCTGAGGTGGATAGGCTAGGACAGAGAGCCTGATGTAATTTAAAGAGAGACAGAGAGACAGACTCACATTGTTGCTCTGCTACCCTGGTTGACCAGTTGCTGTTCCACCGGCATGAACTGGATGCTCTCTGCCCTGTTCCACTCAGCCTTGGGCCAGCCAAATATGAACTGAAACCTCCACAAACTATGAGCTAAATAAACCCTTCCTTCCTTCATTTTGGGTGTCGGGTATTTGTCCCAGCAATGAGAGAAAAGTAACTAAGACAGGTAGATTACTATTAATTCAAGTAATGATAAATATGAAACCATAAATGATTGGATATGATACTGTGAAGAACATGATACACACTTCAATGAAGCTTGTCTTCAAGGCTCATCCATTTTACAACAAGGTTCAGAAGTTCATTCCTTATTTTATTTTTAATTTTTGAAGTTATTTATTTATTTATTTATTTATTTATTTATTTGGTGCAGGGTCTCCCTATGCAGCTCAGACTCATAATAATCAAATGTTTCTAAAAAAATCTGTAATGATTGCCTCCAGGAGGGAGAATTGTATGGACAGGGGGCAAATATTTTTTGCTCTTCAGTTGTTTATATCCATTAAATCTTCCAAAAACATATATTATCTACCTAAGAATTAACAAGTAAATGTTATGTTGTAAAGTACTAAGATCCAAAAATTCCAAAGATGGCACAATGAAGTACAAATAATTATTAAAAAGCCCAGAGCCTGAAAATTGGCTTTCTGCAAGCTGAAGATTGAAGCTAGACCCATACCTCTCATCATGCACTAAACTAAAGCAAAATGGTTCAAAGGTTTAACTACTAAAATAGAAACAATCTTCTGAAAGACAAAGTAGGCAAAACTCTTGAAAAGAAACTTTCTGGATAGAACCCTGGTTGAATAAGAAATTATACTAAGAATCAACAAATAGGATCACATAAAATGAAAAAAAAAGCTTCTGCACAGCAAAGGAAATGACTAACGGAGTGAAGGGACAGCTTACAGAATGGGAAAAGTGTATTGCTAGCTAGTCCTTCAACAAGGGACCAATATTCAGAATATATAAAGAAGTAAAAAAAATTTATACCCTCCAAATGTAAAGACCCAGTCAAAAAATTGGCATCTGTAATGAATAACCACTTCTCAGATGAAATGCAAGGGGCCAATAAATACATGAAAAATGCTCAACTTCTCTGGGCAACTGAGAGCTACAAATGACAACAACACTGAGATTCCATCATATTCCAGAAAAGAATGTCTACATCAATAGACCAACCAATAACAAATGCTGAAGCAGGTACGAGTGGGAGATGGGAGATATTTCTTCTTTGTTGATGGGAGTTAAACTAAGACAAACAGTATGGAAATCAGTATAGAAATTCATCTAAAAATTAATACTAGAATGTGGTGGGAGGTTGAGATGAGAGGAGTCTTATGAATTTGAAGCCAGCCTAGGCTATGTAGCAAGTTGAAGGCCAGTCTGAACTACATAGTAATACCCTGTCTCATAAAATAAATACTAATACTAGATATTCAGTTTGATTAAGTTATTTCCTTCTAGGCATTTTTTCAAAAGAATAAAAGGCATATCACAGTGATTTTTTGCATAGCCATGTTTACAGTAATATAATTCATAACAGCAAAGTCTTGAAGCAGCCTGTATGTCCATCAACAGAGAGATGAATAAAGAAAATGCAGTACTGTTGGACATGGTGGCATGTGGCTGCAATCCCAGGTTTTGGCAGGCTAAGGTAGGAAGACCACCATGAGTTCAGGGCTAGCCCGGGCTACATAGTGAGTCCAAGAACAGCCTGAAGTACATGATGAGACCCTGTCTCAAAACAAGACAAAAACAAAAACAGAACGTGCAGCGTTGATACACAATGGAGTACTATTCTGCCATAAAGATGGACAAACTTGAGCCATTTGTGAGAAAATGGATACACCTGGAGACCATAATGTTAAGTGAAATATATCAAACACACAAGGTTAAATATCACATGCTCTTATAGAAGAATGTCTTAGTTACTGTTTTACTCGTTGCTGGGACAAATACCCAACACTCAAAATGAAGGAAGGAAAGGTTTATTTGGCTCATAGTTCGTGGAGGTTTCAGTCCATATTCGGCTGGCCCAAGGCTGAGTGGAACAGGACAGAAGGTATCCAGTTCATGGTGGTGGAACAGCAATGAGATGGTGGCAGAGGTAGCCAACCAAACAGGGCAGCAGAGAGCAACAGCTCTAGTCTATCTCTCTGCCTCTCTTTATATTACATTCAGGCTCTCCACCTTAGCCTCCGCCTTAGGCTACACCCACAATCCCAGAAGTACTTTTACCCATAATCCCATCAGTACTGAAACACATAATCCCAGGGATCATGGATCAAGTCTCAATCTATAGATGTCCCTCCCCAGTGACTACATAAGGTTTTGGGGTACAACTAGACATAAACCATAACAGAGAAACTCATTATATAAGTGCAAATAAAAGATGACAATGGAAAAGAACAGAAATGGACAATGTATCTAAAAGTGTAACTTGATTTAGTATAATTGTTTTCTATGTTTTGCCTACTGTTAGTATGGTTGTTAATCTGTCGGTATGACAACTAAGTTAATAATGACATAAAATGAATAAATGAGTCTGATATTGGCAAAAGGAGGGAAAGGGATGTGGTATGTACATATACCAATTCCTCACAAAGAATATAATCATTATGTAATGCAAATGCACTAATACTACTTTTAATTTTTTTATTAATTTAGTACCAGGTCTCACTGCACAGATTGGACTCGTGGACTTGTAGTGATCCTCCTGTTTTTAGCCTACCAAGGGCTTCAATTACAGCCATGTGCCACTATCCCCAGTCTAATAAAAATCTTTAAAAATTTTAAAAGTTCAAAGAGCATACTTAGGCAAGTTCAGGGATTGGGGTTCAATCCCCAACACCACATGTCATGCCAACCCTGCCCCCAGGTGCACTGAGCCAGCCATCCAGCCCAGACCAGATGTGGAACATATATAAGGCCAGCCTGAACTACACAATAAGACCCTTTCAAAAAGGAAAAATAAAATACCTAATAAACATCTATTTAGTACAGGGTCTATAGTGTCTCACTGTATAGATCTAACTCAGTGATTTCTGGTTTTGGCCTCCCAAGAGCTGGAATTACAGGTGCACGCCACTACACCCAGTCTCAATCCCTGGAGATCAAACCCAGCCACTGCGCTCTGCTTAGGCAGGTACTTTAATCTGCTGGGCTATCTGGCCAGCCCTATAATTTCTTAATATCATCCAATATCTAGTCAATTTTCAAACTTTAATTATCTTACAAATGCTTTTATAATTGTTTTTTAATTAAGGAGTTACAGCTTATATCATGTTCATATACTACAAGTATTTTTTTTTTTTAATATACTGGCTCCCCTCTCTATCCCGGTTTTAGGTTTGGTTTGTCTTTCCTTTTTCTACTGAAAACAAAAACCAGCTCAGTTGCGCTGTAGTTTTCCGGTTTGGAGTTTACTCGTTGCATCTTTCACAGTATTGTTTGGTTCTCACCATGTTCTGTCTACTGAAAACATGTAGAAGCTTCATCAGATTCATGGTGTTTGTTGGTGTTATACTCCCATATATAACTCCTTAGAAACACCAACATAACCATATATTTATTGTCATGAATATATTTCAACTGAAACCTCTGAACTTTTTTATTTTCCTCTGAACTGCCTTAGAATGTATTCTACAGTCACCGAGTTTCCTCTGGCCAGGTCGGCAATTTAAGTAAGGCCAATAGTGAGGTCCCTGGTAGTGATTTGCTTACTCTACACAAGACAGTGAAATCAACTCCTATAGCTGCTGCCTCTGTTCTTTTCAGTAGCCCCACACTGGCTTCTCCCTCCTCTGGTGTGGGAGGAGAGGTGAGTGGAGATTCACCTCTAACCTGGAAGAGGCAGGCTATGACTGGTGATTCTTTGTAGCTAAGCAACATAGACTTAGGGATCCATGGGCCAGGATGTTAACCTCACATTTCCTCTTTCTTAAAAAGGGAAGGGGGTGCCGAGGAGATAGCTCAGTGTAATAAGTGCTTGCCTGGCAAGCCCAAGGTCCTGAGTTCAATCCCTGATACCACCAAAAAGAAAGAGAGAGAGAGAGAAAGAGAGAGAGAGAGAGAGAGAGAGAGAGAGAGAGAGAGAGAGAGAGAGAGAGAAAGAAAGAAAGAAAGAAAGAAAGAAAGAAAGAAAGAAAGAAAGAAAGAATAAAAATCATTGCATAGGATTGCAGAAGACGTTTCACCCTGGGAAAAAAAGAAATTGTCAGTGAGCTAATTGCAAGATATTGCTACCCCAACTTTTAGTCATCACTAATAATTATCAACACCATGATCTAGTACATTGTCTAAACCAGAGACCTTCCACTGAGTATCTGTGATTCCGCCTCCTAACCTCTCTCCATGCATATACTCCTCAAGATGTATTTGTTTGACTTGTATTATTATTTTTTATTTTTTTCTTTTAGTTTTTAAATTTTATTTATTATTTTTATTCTTGTTTCAGAACCTTTGTTTGTTTATTCATTCATTTTTATGGCCAGATCAGCCCGCCCCGAGGGCAGGGCTGGCACAGCATGTGGTGCCGAGGATCAAACCGCGGTCCCTGAAGCTGCCCAAGCTTCCTCAAGAAGACACTTTAGACCACTGAGCCATACCACCGGGCCCCTGTGTTATATTTTTAAAACTTTATTTATTTATTTATTTATTTATTTATTTATTTATGTTACCACTGGCTTAGCCTGCTCTGGGGGGTGGGGCTGGCACAGCATGTGGTGCCATGGATCGAACCATGGTCTCTACAGTTGCCTAAGCTTGCCTAAGCAAGTGCTTTAGACTGCTGAGCTATCTCGCTGGCCCTGGCTTGTATTATTTTGGCCCTCAAAATGTTATTTTAAAAAAAGATAAAGGGATGAGTGGGAATAGGGAGGAAAACGATGGAGAGAAAGAACTGAAATTGAATTAGATAAGCTAAATACATATACCATCTTCCCCAAATAAACATCATCATGTAATAGTAAGATCTAATAAAATATAACTTTTTAAACATTATACAAAAGGATTATTAACATTACATAAAATTGGTTGATTTTATAAGAGAACATTAAATTCCCTGCTCCTCTTACACGTCAAATTTGGCAACACTGGACCGAATTTTCTAAGTAACTTTAATCAGGAAGAGATGAACAGTAGCCACTCCATTTAGAAGTGGCTCCCTTCCCTAACCCTAGCTTGGTTAATTCCTCCACAGATGCATGAGCTTATCATCTCTGGTACATTAGCAATGTATTATCTACTAAGATGGCATCAGCCTTTGCAAAACCTCATACATATCAACACACTTTCTTTTTAAAAAAATTTATGTATTTGGTTCAGGGGCTCACTATGCAGCTCAGATCTATAGTGATCCTCCTGTTTCTGCCTCCCCACCACTGGGATTGCAGGCATGCACCACCACGTGGGTTTTGGTGGCTGGCTCTGTGGGCCCAGGTCAGGATCAGTGAAGGACATGGTACCAGGGATTGAACCTGGGCCCTTGTACTCACCAGGCAGGAGCTTAGGATACTAAGCTATCTCCTTTGCCCAACACACTTTCTTAAGAAAAAGCTTGAATCACAGTTACCAAACTGAAAATTTTTCAGTTTTAAATATGTCCCAGATATGTCCCCTCCTATGGAAAATCATTCATTAACAATGTCATAGGGGAGAGAGAATTTATCTTAACATAAAATAGAGCAGTCTCCCTGGGTGATTTCCAGGAGAAGTCTTCACTTAATGTGTTATTGGGCCTTTCGTATGATCCTCAAAGCCCCTTGACACCTCAAGACTTTTGATTTAGACAAGAGACCTGCAGCAATCACATCTTCATGTCACTGTACACATGGTACTTTAAGAATATGATTAGCATTGTCCCATGATATAGACAAGAGACCAAGGAGAAATGCTGACTAAAATTGGTGATGTGTGTTCTCCATCTCCCAGAACTGAAATTCTGCCTTCTGTATTTTGAGAAATGTGTGCAGTGCCGTGTCTCTACAATATTAAGAAATAAAATAAGAGCTTACCAAGCAGATAGGTTTCAGAAAGGATCAGTAGAGTCCTTATTGCACTAATTACTGGATCTGCCAGAACCTTTCATCTTCAAAGGACCCACAGGTAATAATCAGCCCAGGACTAGTTCCCTAAAATTAGGCACCTGCAAAGTTGCTAGACCAACTCAGCACAAGTAGACAGCTGAAAGAGGCAGACTTAGGAAGGCTGTCCTGGAAATAGCAAAGAAGTGGAAGAGCATCCATATAATTTTGTCCTTGCACTGGGTTTGCTTGTTTGAGTGATCTTACCCAGTTCTAGAGATTTGCTCTGCCTAAGTTGCAAAGATAAAATTCAAAGGTGATGGGATAATCTATTCAACACACAGTGCCGAGGTAACTGGATGTCCATATGCAAAACAAATGGACTTCAATACATACTTTTTCATAAAAATTAACTGCAAATGGATCATACATCTAATTATAAAATGTAAAACTGTAGAACTTCTAGGGGAACAAATTTTAGCAGAAAATATCTGTGGCTCTGATTTGGTGATTTTTTAATGAAACTATTTTTAGGTTTTTGTTTATTTGTTTAGAGTTTTTTGGGTTTTGTTTTGTTTGTTTATTTGGTTTTGGTACTGGAGATTGAATTCAGGACCTTGTGCTCTCCACATGTTTAATATAAGATATGAACAGTGGGGCTGGGGACACAGCTCCAAAGTGCCTGCCTGGCAAGTGCAAGTTTGTGAGTTTGAACCCTGGTCCCGCCAAAAAAAAAAAAAAAAAAAGATATGAACAGAATAGAAAATTAAGTGAAGAGTATATGGGAACACTTTGTACTATTTGAAGCTTTTCTGCAAATATGAGATTGTTCTAAATAGTTTATTTAAAAATAAACAACCAGCAAGATAGCTCAGTGGTTTAAAGAGCCTGCTTAGGCAAACTTAGTCAGGTGCAAGGGACCACAGTTTGAGCCCCAGCACCACATGCCACACCAGCCCTGTTCTCAAGCAGGCTGAGCTAGCCTAAATAAATAAATAAAAGCAAATAGAAGGAAATACTTGACAATAATGGTAATGGGAACATTACAGAAACTAAAGAACAATTTGAACCTGTGGCTCCGTGGGCGCTGAGACAATCCTATGATCATATACCACTCAAGTGGTCTCCTTGACCACTTGATTACCAGGAGATAGCACAGATTTACTAAGCATCATTCCAGTGTAGGACTGTTCAAACGTTGCATACATCAGAATGAACAAGGACTCCTTGAACTTGGGCTCACTGAAGTAAATTAGCATTTGAAATTGTGTACTTTTATAATGTTCCCTGGTGTTCCTGATAGATATCCAAATTAGAGAACCACCGCTCTGGTGCTTCTTGGCAACATAACTACTGTATTGTTCTTCACTCCCTGATTTATTGATTCATCAGCCATTCAGTAGGTAGCTAGTCTATCTTTACCCTTTGTCAGGACTAAGCAGCAGGCAGGGAGGTGAGGACCATCCCTTGTGGGCCTTATGCTTTAATGTACAGATAAATGCACACAAGGAGTCTTTCCTTGTAATTCTCAGTTCTAAATCCTCAAAGAGAAAATATGGCTCACCTAGTCATGGCTACCTTCTGTTTCAGGAAGCAGAACTTCTAACCCCCAACTCATGGGGGCGCTAATCAGGAAATGTTGGTTACCTTCAGGTCATGGGTTTCCCTACTCCAGGCAGCAGGGGTTGAACGAGGGCCCATGAAGTATGACAGGGCTCTCAGCAAAACAGACTAAGGAGCCATGCTTTCGTAGGCTAGTCTGGAGGCAAAATGTAAGGCTGCACTAGTCAACAGGATAAAAATGACACTTCCATCTTGAACTAGTTATTCGTCAGAACTCAAAAATAAGGAAACTCAGGAGAAGCACACAAATGCTTGTTCTAGAAAAATAAATTGCTTCTGCTTTATTTTTTTTTTTTTTTTAGCTTGTAGATATGTTTTTGCTGGACTCTGCTTTCTGATGCCCATGATGTTTCAAAATGCCAACTTGCTTGTAGCATATTCCTACTCTAACTGTGACTGGCTTGGACAAGAATCTCTCATGGGTTCTCCTCTGTCATGTTGTGCTTATTTTTACCAGCTTCGGCAACATTCTCTACCTTTTATTCTTTTCTCTCTGTTTGAGTGTATTCTTTAACTAAAAGAGGAAAGACAGGGAAGCCGAAGCTTTGCCTGCAGCAGGAAATGCATTAATTTATCCGTTCACCACCTCAATCAGGGAAGAAGATGCTAGTTAAAGTGAAAGCACTGACAGGAAAGGAGATTGAGATTGATACCAAACCCACAGACAAGGTGGAGCCAATCAAGGAGCGTGTGAAGGAGAAAGAGGGAATCCCACTGCAACAGCAGCGGCTCATCTATAGCGGCAAACAGATGAATAATGAGAAGACAGCAGCTGACTACAAGATTCTAGGTGGTTCTGTCCTCCACTTGGTGTTGGCTCTCAGAGGAGGAAGTGGTCTTAGCCAATGATGAGTCTTCTCTCCTCTGTACCTCCTTACCCTGTCGCTCATAGTGGAGTATATGTTCTGTCACTGGCTGGGACACATGAGCCATTGCCTCCTGTCTTGGCTGCCTTGTGTTGTGTATTTACTGGTGGGAGACTGTGAGGACCCCAGGATGCACTGTTCCTGGCCCAACAGGCCTTTGCTGGCTGTTGGGTTTTAGTTTGCAGTCCTGTGTGCTTCCCTGTCTTATGGCTATGTCCCTGGTTGCCAATAAAATATTTCCTAGCTTTCTGGAAAAAAAAAAAAAAAGAAGAAGAGGAAAGACAACTGGCACCAGGAACTAGAGCAGTGGCTATGACATTTTTCCATTCCAAATATGGTCAACCTGTACCTCACCCTTTATCAACTGCTACTTTTAAAAATATTTTGTGAGGTATACATAGTAGCCATAAAGGGAACTTAACGAGTCTGAAAAATGAAAAGCTTCAAAGCTATTCATCACACACATTAAATTGAAATCAACAAATACCAGTGCTAAAAAAAAAAAAAGATACAATAATTGCACTGTGTTACCAACCAAAATTGGGGACATAAAGATGAAAAGAAGTGACTATTCCCTGAGTGAATGGGCCATAAATGGTGGAAGAAAGACTTGTGATACTGAGGAAGAGGGAGGTATTTGAAATGATGTTACCAAAAATGAAGCAACCAGGAGCTCAGAGTAAGAAAAGGATCATTTTGAACTTGGGGACAGATAAGTAACATTTGAGATGAAGCTACGGGACAGTTAAGATCTTTCAGTAGAAAATGTAGGAAATGACATTCAAGACTGTTATGGCTTGTTTTTAGATGTCTCTCTGCAGACTCATGAGGTCACAGGTAGCACTTTTTCAGAGGTGGTGGGATCTAGAGTATGTGCTACTGGAAACTGATTTGTGGTATAATGCTAGGAGTGAGGGTGTGAGTGCCTCCCGTCCTAAGTAACCTAGATAAGTGGACTAGAAAAAGCCATGATCATCCCTTGTTGCTTTGCTACCTTCTTCCTGCCATGAACTGTTTCTCCCCTATAGGACCTGTTTGTCACACCACCCTGCCTTGGAGCTGGCTCATTATGAACTGAAACTTCTACAAACTGTAAGCTAAATAAACCTTTCCTCCTTTAACTTAGGGTGTTAGTTATTTTTATCTCAGCAATGAGGAAAGTAAATAACACAAAGACACAGTGATTAACATGGACAAAGGTGAGAGAAAAAGAAAGAAAATGGTCTATGGAGGGAACAGCAAGTAGTCACTCATGTGCCAGCCAACACAGTCCGGCCCTAAGGAAGAGCTAGACTTGCTCACAGGCCACCAAAGACCCACACTCTGGGTTCTTCAAGCCGTGGCTAGTATCAGATGTGTGGTAAAAAACAGCCCTCAAAGTTTGACTACTGAACATAGCAGTAGTTTGTGAAACCCTCATGAAGAGATCTACTAACCAAAACCAAGTTAAATATCTCTGGGTCACTCAGAGGTAAACACTGTAACACTTGGTTCTTATCCCCCTTCTCTCTCTCTCTCTCTCTCTCTCTCTCTCTCTCTCTCTCTCTCTCTCTTTCTATATATATATATATATATATATATATATATATATATATATATATATATATATATATATATATATATATATAGAGAGAGAGAGAGAGAGAGAGATATTCAATAATATGTATTTTGTGTATATAGCATGCATATGCCTATACTTCCAGCTACTCTAGAGTCTGAAAGAAGGGGATCACAAGTTCAAGGTCAGCCTGCCTGGGCAACTAGCAAGAACCTGAATCAAAGTAAAAAAATAAAAAAGACTAAGAATGTAGCTCAGTGGTGGGGATATAGCTATATATAGCAGTATAAGTGCCTGCCTTGCAAGCACAAGTTCCTGAGTCTAACCTCTGGTACCACACACAAAAAAGAATGCACACAGCTCTAAGTTCAATCCCCAGTACCACCTCAAAAATATATTTTGTTGAATTCTTTATCACTTATAATTTTTTGTTTTAATTCTAATTTGTACTCTTTTTAAAAAATAGAAATATATATAGTTTAAACTATATATATAGTTTAAGAAAATGCTTTTATATATCTATGGACTCACCTTGTCTGTTTTTCTTTTTTTTCTTTTTTTTTTTTTTGCGGGCATAGGGTTCGAACTCAAGACCTTGCACTTGCCAGGCAGGCACTTGTGCCACAGAGCTATCTCCCTAGCCCATCACCTTGTCTTTTGACTAGATTTTTTTCCCAGTAATTTTCAGGGGAATAAACGAACGCTTCTCTTGTCATATTCAGTACATACTCAAACTTATCCACTTGAGCCAAAAATGTCCTTTATGAGGTGGACCCAGTGACAGAGCCTATACTTCCAGCTAATCCAGAGGCCGAAGTGAGAGGTCTCTCTTGAGACCTCTTAGGGAAATCAGCCTAAGCAGACCTTGTCTCCAAACAAAGCAAAAATGTCCTTTACAACCTTCTCCCCATCAGCTTTGCATGCCAGCTCTTCACTGCTGTGACAAACTACTCAGGACAATCAGCCTAAAGAGAGGTTAAGGAATTTATCTTCTCTCATGGTTTCCAGGGTCTTAGTGCATAGTTATTGGCTCTGTTGCTTCTGGACCTGGGATAAGACATAATATCATGGCAGGTTGCACCAAAGCTGTACACATCATGGAGGCTGAGAAGCAAAGAAGCACAAGGGTCCCAATATCCAGCTGAAGGGCACAAGCCCAGTGACCTGACCTCCTTCCAGTAGTTCCCACCTTCTAAAAGTTCCACTGCCTCCCAGTAGCCCACCAGCTGCTGACTAAGACTTTAGCATACAAGACTTTGCGTACTTTTAAGATCCAAACCATGATAAGCCTCCAACTTAAGACTTTATATACTCAGTTTCTCGTTTAGTCCAGTGTTGTCTCTTTCGTGTGACTGACTTGATGAAAAGACCAGGCCACTTCCCACACTTATCTGGTTTCATGGACGACCTTCTTGATCCGCTGTCCTCTTCCTGAGAACTAGACGTTCTAACTAAAGATGTGAGAGACATGAGCTAAATCTTTGGAATTAGAATACTTCTCAGGAGATAACATGATGTTCACATTGCAAAACAAAACAGCCAATTTCTGGCTGAGTCACCATTAGCGATGGTCAAATGACTACCTGACAATGACAATAACACTGGGGTCTATAGAGGCAGCGCTTTGAAAAAGAGGCAGACGGAGCAATGGAACAGAACTGAGTGTGAATAAAACTTGGGTGCACAAAGGAAGTGGGATGAGGTCACAGATACTTTGATGATGGAGAAAGAAAACAAACACAAAAAATATATGCCTTGTTGGGTGTTCCGGGACTCCGTGACACTTTGGGACAGCCTTTTTTTTTTTTTTTTTTTTTTTTTTTTTTTTTTTTTTTTTTTTTTTTTTTTTTTTTTTTTTTTTTTTTTTTTTTTTTTTTTTATTTATTTATTTTTTTCTTGTTTCAGAATCTTTGTTTGTTTATTCACTCATTTTTATGGCCGGTTCAGCCCGCCCCGAGGGCAGGGCTGGCACAGTATGTGGTGCTGGGGATCGAACCGCGGTCCTTGAAGCCGCCCAAGCTTTCCCAAGCAGGCGCTTTAGACCACTGAGCCATCCCGCTGGGCCCCTGGGACAGCCGTTTTATAAAGCAAATGTTCCTTTTCTTTCTTTTCTTTTTTTTTTTTTTTTTTTTTTTTTTTTTTTTTGA
>PVJA010023263.1:0-33207 GCA_004027025.1 Myocastor coypus | reverse complement strand
CATTAGGGTCCCAAAATTCAAAGACCCAATCCAGAAATGGGCATCTGAGATGAACATTCACTTCTCAGAGAAAGAAATACAGCAAGCCTACAAATACATGAAGAAATGCTCCACATCGCTAGCTATTCGTGAAATGCAAATCAAAACAACACTTAGATACCACCTCACCCCAGTAAGGATGGCTATCATAAAGAAATCATCCAGCAACAAATGCTGGAGAGGCTGTGGGGAAAAAGGAAACCTTCTCCACTGCTGGTGGGAATGCAGATTGGTGCAACCATTATGGAAAGCAGTGTGGAGGATCCTTACAAAACTAGAATTGGAAGTTCCGTTCAATCCAGCTATCCCCCTACTGGGAATTTTCCCAGAAGAACTGAAAACTTCATACCTTAGCGATATCTGTGTACCTATGTTTATAGCAGCCCAATTTGTAATAGCCAAATCTTGGAAACAACCAAAGTGTCCATCATTTGAAGAATGGTTAAAAAAAATGTGGTATTTTTATACAATGGAATACTACTCATCCATAAAGAATGATAAGTTTTAAGACTTCATATATAAATAGATGTATATTGAACATATACTCATTAGTGAAATAAACCAGACCTATATGTGTAAATATCGTATAGTTTCCCTAATATAAGAACTTTAAAGAAGAAAACAAAAATGATTTTTTATATCTATTAATAACTGTCTTATATAGTTGGGTGCTCCTATCTTTGGTGCATACATATATATATATATATATATATATATATATATATATATATATATATATATATAACTACTATGTCTTCCTCTTGCTTTCCCCTAACAAGTATGCAGTGACTTCTTTATTTCTTTTGATTATTCTTGATTTGAAGTTCACAGTGTGAATATAATAGCTATTCTTCTTCTTTTTTTTTTTTTTAGAATTCCTGATTTATGGGATTGTTTTCCATCATTTGACTTTCAGTCTATGAATTTCTTTTTGTGTTAAATGTGTTTCATGTATGCAGAATAGTACTGAATGTTCTTGCCAGTCCATTTCTTTTGATTGGTGAATGAAGATCATATACATTGATATTTACTGACATGCCCTGACTTAATTTTGTCGTGACATTTTTATGCTTTTGCTTTCTTGGCTTTCCCCCTTTTTTGACTATTTTTCCTGCCTGGTGATTTATTTTTTCTGTTCTTGTTCTTGAACTTGTGGCTATTTTAAATCTCTGTGTAGAATATCTTTCAGTACTCTTTGTAGGATTGGCTTGGTGTTTTCTTTGTCATGAAGTATTTTACTTCTCCACTAACTCAGAAAGATAGTTTTGCAAGGGTATATCAATTTGGAGTGGTAATTGTTTTCTTTCAGGATTTGAATTACATCACCTGAAGTTCTTCTTGACTTGAGGGTTTGCATTGAGAAGTCTGCTGTGATTCTGATGGACTTTCCCTTATAGATGATCTGTTTCTTTCCTCTAAGAGTTTTTAACATTCTGTTCTTGTACTGAATTTCTAAAATCTTGATTATTATATGTCTTGGTGTAGTTTTATTTTGGGCACGGCTATTTGAATTTCATATGCTTCATTTATTTGTTCCTTTTTTTTTTTTTTGTGGTACTGGGGATCAAATTCAGGACCTGACACTTGTCAGGCAGGCACTTATGCCACTGAGCTATCTCACAGCCTCTGCTTCATTTATTTGTATGTCAAATTCTTTATACATGCTTGGGAAGTTTTCTGCCATCATTTCTGTGATGAATTTTCTTTTTTATGTTATTTGTGCAGTCTCCAGCTTTCTCATTTACTACAATCAATCAGGTCATTATTCTTTGCCTTATCTTGTAGCTGTTTAATTGTTTTTTATGCTCTCTTGCTATTTGTAAGGTATCTTTCTTTTCATGATCACTAGTTGCAATTCTGTCTTCAAGTTCTGATGTTTTGTCTTTTTCTTTGTTGTATATATTTTCAGTTTAGGTTGTATTTATTTCTTTACTTATTTTTATGCATTTGTTATAGGGTCTCACTACACAGCTTAGACCCATAGAGATCCTCCTGTTTTCAGCCTCCCCAGTGCTGGGACTACAGACATGTACTACCATACCCAGTCTTAGTTGATGGTTCAGCATCCCTGGGGTTGGGGCCAGTGTGGAAAGTGGTGCTGGGGATCCCATCCGAAACTCTGTGTTTGCCTAAGCAGGCTCTTAGTCCAATGAGCTCTTCAATGGAGATTTTAGTATCTTGATTTTCTGTTTGTATCTGTTTTGTGGATTCCATTTCTTTCCTATGCTGGGCATTTTTTTTTGTTGTTGTTGCTTCCATCCTACTTCTAAGTTCCTCTATTCTTTTATCTCTTTCTTCTTTAGTATCTTTGATTGTAAGCATCATTTCTTTATGTGCCAGAGAGATTATTTTTCTATAGCTCTATCTGCTTTTTTTTTTTCATTTCTGTTATCATTTCAGAATGTTCCAATGCTTGACTTTCAATTTCTTCTATTTCATTGTGTTCCAGGCTTGCCCTGGGTGGGCTGGGAGTCTTGGATTGCAATTTGTTTATGCATCATGTCATTTTCCATTCTCTACTTTATATTTTATTTTGTTTGTTATGTTGGTGTTTGCCAATTTCTTATGATAGATATCTTTATCACTAACGTTGAGGCTTTCCTAGGAAATGTCTGTTCTTCCCTATGTCCTCTAAATGTAATTCTTCACAGTTACCCCAGGAACTTGCCTTCTCAATTTGTAAAGAACACAGAGTTACTATTTGGCTTAATACCCATTGGTTTGATAATGGGCTGTGGTGGTGATTATGATCATATTATCATACAATGGAGAAAACCCAATTATAATATATATGACATCCTGAGTAAAATAGTTCAGCTACTAATAATAATTTCAAGTATAGCTTAATTATTTACTAACTATGACAGCCATTAACCTGTTACTTCTGAGCATAGGAGAAAACACTGATGTTACATAACAAAATCCAGCACATGCTATGTACTTGTATGCAATGATTTTATCTTTCTAGTGGGGTGGGGACTACAATGAGTAGGGAACAGAATAAAGTTATGGATGTGGTCAAATATAGTAGAATAAAGGCTGGGGGTCAAAGGATGGTTTTGGGAAACTGGAAGACACAGGAAGGAAAGACTAAAACGAATGTGAAGGAGTAATTAGAAAAGGGAGAGACAATGTTTACTTGATTGAACATTTAAATTTAAAAAGTAGCCAAGGAATGAAAGAGGATCAATAGAAGAATACAAGAGAAGAAAGACAAGAAACATAAACAGTGAAGAGAAGAAGAAAAAAATGAGAATGGAAAAGGAAAGAAAAAAAAGATAGAAAAAATGAGGGCTAGAGAAAAAGGAGATGAGAGAGAGAGAGATAGATAGATAGATAGATAGATAGATAGAGACAGAGAGCTAAAACAGGGCCAATGAAATAGCTCAGCAGACTAAGTGCCTGCTTAGGTAAGCACAGGGACTGGAGTTCTATCCTTGGCACTGCATGCTATTCCAGCCCCACTCTTGGGCACAGTCAGCTGACCACCAAGTTTGGGCATGGTGGCAAATGCTTAGTAATTCCAGTGCTGGGGAAGCTAAAAATAGGAGGATCACTGTGAGTCCAAGCTGTGTAGTGAGACCCTGTACCAAATATATAAAAATAAAATAAAATAAGAAAGAAACCCAAAACAAAATTAACCACAAAATACAAAGCAAAACAAAATGTCATCCAATCAGACAGGAAAGGGATAGTCAAGCAGATAAACAGAGAATAAAGCAGTAAAATACCTCTAGTGTTTACAGTTCTGTGATAATATCTATGTCAGATCCAGAAAATGTGCTGTGTCCTCCAGCCACGCCTGTCATGAAAATTGTGCTGGGAGTGGAGCTGAACTTGACCTCTGGATGTGGTGTCTGGGTCTGCGCTTCTGTTGTGGAGCTGTCCAGAGCCGGGCTGCTGGCTCCTTCCTGCTGCTTCAGATACTTCTATATTGCTGGTCTTGATGTTTGACTTGCTTATTACTGCTTCAAAATCCAGCTTCGCCTGACTAATGCTGAAGTGTTTGGCCATAACTGAGATGAAGACGTCATGAGACGAGCAGTTTGGGATGTGTATAGAGACCCTAGAAGTGTAGTTGTGTGAGGCTGAGATGCCTATTAAAGTCTCATGAACCAACTAAACACTTGCTTATATATAATGGGTTGGGCTTCCAGGAAGTAGCCTGGGGAAAGGAGATATATTTGGGAGTCACTCATGTAAGACTCAATAAAATCATTACAAGAGTGAGTAGATACAAGGGCCAGGGAGATAGCTCAGGGACTTAAGTGCCTGCCTGTAAAGCACAAGGTCCTGAGTTTGATTCCTGATACCAAGGAGAAGGAGAAGAGGAAGAGGAAGAAGAAGAAGAAGAAGAAGAAGAAGAAGAAGAAGAAGAAGAAGAAGAAGAAGAAGAAGAAGAAGAAGAGGAGGAGGAGGAGGAGGAGGAGGAGGAGGAGGAGAAGGAGGAGGAGCAGGAGGGGGAGGAGGAAAAATAAGGGGAAGGGGAAGAGGAAGAGAAAAAGGAAGAAGAACAGGAAGGGGAAGGGGCAGAGTGTCTTGTACTAGAGGCTGAGATGTGTTCATAGCATGACTGAAGTATTCATTAAAATTCCTGGTTATAGTAACCAGTTGAAAATCAATTGCTTGTTTAATATCTAACACAATGTTAACTTTGTAAATTATTATGTTGGACTATCACCCCTTTTACCATGACCCACTGAATTATTGACATTATGAAGATTCTGGGTAATGCAGTTGCAGTCACTAAATATTATTGTAGAAACCAGAAATAGAGACAGAAGATTTCTAATTAGCAAAAAGGTAAATCTATTGTTTATTTTAAGCACTACATAGAAAATTCTATTTAATACCTGACAAATGATGAAAATACAAGTTCAAACAAGAAACATCAGGGGTTTAAATCGGTTTGAACACTTAGAAAACCTTGATCATGATCACTGGATTTATATGAAAAGAATTACAGTTTGAGGTCACTCTGATTAAAGATAGGCTATACAACTAAGTAGAAATAACCATATTATTGATTTCAACCTCATTGACTTTGTTAGTTTTAAATTTACATTTCATACATTTGAATTTCACACAATGCCAAACTTATTCCAAATGCCTACTGCTTTCCAAATGATTTTTAGTTAAGGCAAATCCATATCTATTTATACTGTGTAGTATATGTAATAAATTTAATTTTATGTATGGATTTTGAGGTTGGTAATGTTCTCTGTGGCAGAAGCTCTTACTGACTGCATTAGTTTTCCATCTTTACAATAAATACCTGAGACAGTCAACTTTTAAAGAATAAAGACTTCTCTCTCTCACTATGTTGACTGCGGGGCAGAGCTCTCTTGGGAATGCTGGACTACAGGGGTGGGGCCTGCGTGGTGGAGTGTGACCTCACTTCATGGCCACAAACCACAGAAAGGAGGGAAGGGACCCGGTTCTCATAGTTCCATTTGGGGTTTTGCTCCTAAGGATCATAGGCCTCTCACAGTTCCCCTTTTCAGAGAGTCCTCCACCCTCCAATAGTTTCACCCTGGAGATAAAGCCTTTAAACACATGGGCCTTTGAGGAACGTTCAATACCCAAACTGTAGGACTCACCTCCCAACTTCTCTTCTTCCCTCTTTTTAAAAAGAATTTATTTTTTCCTGGTCCAGAAGAGAGCAGTGGCCAGACCATCCATGAGCCCTTGGTATAGCCCAGGGCACAGAACTATCTCTTTCCACTGATAAGATGGCATCAAGGATCCCCAGAGATACAATGTGGGTTCATTCCTTCTTTGGTGCTAGGCAGGAGAAGGTAGCCTCTGGCTTCCTCAGTAATAGGCTAGTACTTGGGCTCCAGGTGGCACAGGAAAAACATGCTCTGCTGAAATAGATTCAGGGCCCTAGGCAGGTACAGGGACAGAAAGGCCAGGTCTAAGTGGCAGGTACTGTTGGAATTACACATGTGCTCTGTGCTGAGCCCGTGGTCCTGTGGCAAGAAAAAGCTAGGGAGTCTCTGGAAGCCATGTGGGATCTTTTGAAGGATGAGTACTCGTCTTACAGCTTGAGGGTGGGCTCAGGGATTGGCTTGTAAAACTCTTCCTTCCAAAGTTGGATTTTAAGTTTTACCATCTGTAACCTTAGTACTCATGTGACTGAAGCAGGAAGATTGCCATGAGGTCACAGCCAATGTGGGGTACATAGTGAGTTCAAGACCAACCTGATTGACAGCGAGACCCTGTAGGAAGGAGGTGGAGAAGGAGGAAGGAGAAGGAAGAGAAGAAGAAGGAGAAGTAACGATAAAAGTGGAAACAGGTAAAATTTTTAAGAGTAGGAATTTATTGGGGAATAGAACGGGCAGTGGAAATGGCTCCCAAGAGCAGTCTCAAGTGGACTGCCTTTCCTTCTTTAATAGAAATGTCTGGCTTTATCAACTTGGAAGTCGGAGTCAAGACTGTATTTTTGCAGACCTAATGAGACAAAAGGTGTGGGTTGGGAATTTTTGGTAGCACCTCCCAGGATCTTCTTTAACTAGTGTGTGAATGCCTTTCTTTTCTCCTTTGTAGCTTTCTGGGACTCATATACGATGTCTGGATCTTTGCAGCCATGTTATACAATGTGGTGAAGGAAGCTCCTGGTACTAACATTAGCAAAGAAGGGCTGGAAGATGGTGGCTGAAGCCACTGGGTCAACCGGAACTGCCGACGCTCCGTGTTCTTGGCAGGATAGAATCCTGTTTGTGTCAGTTGCTACTTTCCAGGTGTCTCTTAATTATAACATTTAATTTTTAATAGATAAGAATCTCCCATCCTAACTACGTGTCTTTTTAAGTGATTTCCTGTGTTGATTGCTCTTTTGATCCTTCCTTGTTTTCAAATAAGTTCTTAGGAAAAGGCAAACATTTTCATTTTAATTCATAAGGCTTCTCACCCTGTGTCTTGGTCTCTTACATGTGTGTCAGCAGTTACATTCCACGTTATGAAGAAAAAGCTCAACAGTGGATCTAAATAGGGCAGGGAGCGGGGGAGCTGAAGAATCAGCTGGGGAGTTTTCCCCGAATTGCACATTCCCAGCTCCATTATCTCTGCAGAGATTCCGATATTCTTCCACCAACTCCCATTTGAGAACCACTTATCTATAGCACATCCGCAAGTTTTTATTTGCTGCCAAATGGCCAAATTGAAACAAATGGTTAAAAACTAATAAGAAATTTAGCCCACTGAGAAGACGCTTAGAGGGCTAGAAGACATCCTCAAAAGAAGTATTAGATTTTTCATAAAGGGAAGTCCCTTTAGAGTCACACACCTTTGAATTTAAACATATTTTGCGCTTCCAAAACGCATCGTAATAAGCAGTCATACATCTGTCAGGCCCCTGCTTTTCCTTTTGTGAACGCTCTTCTGGTGACATCTACTGAGCGTGTGGCACGTGTGTTACTGGGCTAGGCACTACTTGCGCTTGCCAATGGCAAAACATCATTATCTTCTGTTTCCATCGAAAGCTCTCCCAGAGCTCCGTGGAAGGAACCAGTGTCTTCTTTCTTCCTCTCTTGGTGGGTGGCCTGCTAATTGGAGCCAACACGGCTCAGTTTGTACTCATGTGGCCGGGCCATAATTAGACCAAGACGTTAGCATTTTCTTGCTTTGTCTACAACTAGACATGGTGATGGAAGGGACAAAGATGCAATCGTGACCTAGCCCTGTTTAGTGCAGAAATAATAGGAAGGGGACAGAAAAGCTTTTATAAATTAAAAACAACCCAAACATAAAACAGGTAAAATAAATGAACAAACAAACAAACAAACAAAAGAAATCAGGGTAACATATAATAAGGAAATAATTCTCTTTTTAGATGTGTGGCAAAAATATTGCACATTTGAAAATAAAGAGAAAATGTACACTTCCTGGGTCATTAGCTCTCACACCACAGAGGACACTGGGGGCAGCATGCAGAGCCATGCTCTTTTGTGTTGAGAGTATTGTCATTATCGAACGCAGCACCTCGTGCAAAAGGTGTGCCCAGGGAATGTGCATTATTGGCTGAAGATTTTGAAAAAATAAGTAGGGGGCTGAGGCTATAGCACAGTGATAGAGCGTACACACCATGTTCCAGGTCCTGGGTCAAATCCTTCCAGCACTTCTATCTAATGCTAAAAGCAAAAAGTAGAAGTTGTGTTTGTAGGTGCCATTAAAAGTTAAATTCCTGCTGGAGAGATAGTTCAGTGGACTGAGTTCCTGCTTAGACAAGCATAGGGACTGAGGTTCAATCCCCCGCACCGCATCTTGTGTCAGCCCTGTCCCGGGTCATGCTGGTGCACATCTGTAGTCTCACCACTGAGGAGGCTGAAGACAGGAAAATCGTTATGAGTCTGAGCTGCATAGTGAGACCCTGTACCAAAAAAGTTAAATTCACTTTAATTTTGATTACGCTTTTCATTTTTTAAATCTTATTTGTACTATTTATTTATTTATTTATTTTTGTCTTTTTGAGACAGGGTCTCACTATGAAGTTCAGGCTGGCCTTGAACTCACTTTTGTAGCCCAGGCTGTTCTCAAAGTCACACCAATCCTAGCCCAGCCTCCCAAGTGCTGGGATTACAGGCATGTGCCACTAGGCAAGGCCCAGTTGTGCTATTTATATTAAGCTTTTTAAAGTCAGGGTTTTGTTATTATCACTCTCACTACACTTAGAAGTTTTCTGAGATTAGACTTTTCATCCCACGGATGAGGCTTTAAGTAGCATGTATGAGAGAAGCACTGTGGCTGTCAGTGATCTTCAAGCTCTGCTCCTTCCTCTGCTTCATAACCAGGCAAATCCCAGCCTTCCCTTTTAATTCTCTGTTGGATCTGAGTGAGAATGACTGGTGCTAGGTGTAGCCTGGATTTTCATGGAGTTCTTCATGTTCTTCACCTTCTGCTAACTGGATACGGCTGGTGCTGCATCCCAAGGGGACGGAAGAGTCACAGAATACATTGAGGAGTGACTCGCTACCCCAACATGAAGACCGTTCCTGTAGAACCATGAGTAGGGGAAATAAATTTCTGTTGCTCTTAACTCACTAAAATTTTCAGGCCAGTTACAACAGTTTAGCTTATTGTTTTCAAGTTAGAGATTCCTTTGCTGATAAAAAAATAATCATTTATTCAATCATCAAAATACTACAGCATGCTCAAAACAAGTTTTATATCTACATCTAGTACTGTGTAAATATAGTACATATTATGACACTTCAAAAGAAGGGAAATGCTATAAAAATGGAATTTGAGGGTCAAACTCAGAGGATAGACTTTTTGTCCTGAGGACAGTTCTAGGTTTCTGATGTCTTAATATGTTTTTATTCCTAGACTTGATTTTTCTCCTCAGGTAGCTGCACGATGCCAGGAATCTGAACAAGGGTTCTCAAATCATCAGATGAAGGAAGCTCAAGTATTGCTACTTCTGTAGAAGCCAGATTTGGGGATGAGATCTTACTTTTGAAATAAAAGTTGTTGTTTCTAGGCCAATTTGTGGATGTATTTCATTTTTTTTTTGTTTTTTTGTTTTTAATTTTTTTCTTGTTTCAGAACTTTTGTTTGTTTATTTATTTATTTTTATGGCCGGCTCAGCCTGCCCTGAGGGCAGGGCTGGGACAGCATGTGGTGCCGGGGATTGAACCGTGGTCCCTGCAGTCGCCTAAGTTTTTCTAAGCAGGCACTTTAGACCACTGAGCCATCCTGCTGGGCGCCTGTATTTCGTTTTTAATTAGTTTTTTTACTATCACAATTTGCCACTGTTACTGTGCTTCACAAATTTTATGCAGAACTTCATGTTTTCTGGAAAACATTAGCTTTCTTCAGCATTTTTATTTTAGTATATATTTTTTTAATTTACAAAATTTATAGTTTACTGAATATCTCTATTACTTTGTCTCTCTGTCTCTCTCTTTCTATCTTTTACATTCACTAGCATGTTGGATAAGTTATTATTAATAGAATGTTGAATAAATATGTTGTCTGAATATCTGGGTGTAGGTCATAAAGAATGAGCTTGGTTCTTTGTTCTTTTTAAAAAACTAAGATATAGTCTTATAGGAAGAGCTTTGCCTAAATGTATTAAAGGAGAAGCCCTGGACAAAGAATAGATGGGCTGGCTGGCCAGCTCCAAGATGGCCACAGGTTGGAAATTTTTGCTTTCATAGGATTATTTCTTTTTACACAGTGACAATAGTTGTTTTGGGTTTATTCTTTGTTCTCAGTTCACTGGGCAATTATTCTCTTGCACTGGGCCATGGTGGTGCTCTAGTTTTAGAAAATACTCCCACTTAGTGTACAGTACCATTCTGGTTCAGTAGGGGTGATAGCCACACTATATAATACAGTAGTGTATTTGATTTAACGTGAAATTCCCTCTAGGCCTTCTGTTCAAATTATATAATTGGTTAATACTGTAGACAGTGACTCCTTAAACACACATTTATTTTATCTTTTCTACCTATTTTGAATCCTTATAAGACCTTTACATTGGTCAGCATATTTCAAATAATCAAAATACTACTTGGTTCATCAAGTTCGTAAGTGTAGAAAAAATTTCTATTTATAATACAGACTTTGCAAAATATTGTTCCTAATTCTTAATATCTGAGGTCATCCTTGCCCAAGAATTTGTTCTAACCCTGGTGAACTCTTTGGTCTGACTCTGCCAGAACCCATCCATGTTTGCTCAGTTTTGAAAATTTTTATTTTAAAGAAAAGAAAAATAACAATAAACAATGGTATAAAATTTCAAAACACAATTGCAGGGGAGTAACAATAGTACATTGCAAATCTGACCTTGAGGGATACAAAAGTTATATGTTTCTCTATACAGGTCTTGCTTGTACTTGCCCTTAACCATGCAACAAAAAAGTTTAACCTTAAGGCATAAAATGGAAAGCTAGATTAGAATGCTGAGCTGTAAAAGGCTTAAATCAACAGCTTCCAACATTGCCAATTTTACCAATAACCCACTGTGATTACTGAATATTGGATTATGTATACAACTACTTTCTCTTAGTTCACTGAGAAGAAATTTGCTTGTACCAATAATGATTAGGAAAATTACCTTGTCTACATCCTGTACTCTGTATAACTAATAGGACAACAATATGTATTGTGTCAAACATTGAAATGTACTACTAGCCTGTTTTGAAACTGTCACATTGTTATATATTGTTTTTTTATTAAAAGTAATAAAAAATTACATTGCATACTATTATCTCTAAAATAGTTGCTCATATTACAAGATATAGGCATGAAAATTTGATCAGATAATATAAGCTAAACCTTTATTTTCAATGCAAATGGTAGTATGGCATAAATTTTCATTTTCTTTTCGTTCTGCTCTTCCTTACCCTAATTCAGTCCCTTTAATTCAGTTTCTTTTTGTCCTTGCCAGTTTTTGAAAGGGAGATTTGTATGTCCTGTGCTATGACTGAAATGTTTTTCTCTGCCCTTCGGCATGCAGCTGAGAGCAAACACCGTCCACTGCAGTGATATTACCTATCACACACACAGCCTTGGAGGCCCCTGTTCTCCCTCAGCTAACTCATTCAGCGTGCAGATAGGGAGTTGCACAGGTATTCAAGGCTCATTAAATACACAATAAAACACTGGGAGGGAAAAAAGGGTCAAAATCTATCCAGGACCTTTGCAGAGAAACGAAAAGGCAAAAAGGCCAAAGTTTCCTTGTGTGTGTTTAAAACTTTTTTAAATGAAAGAAGACACTGTTTTTATGTTCTCTGTGCTTAAATGTTAACAGGATGAGAAACACTTTTTGTTCACATTCTCTTATAACCTTGAACTGAAAACGTTGTTGAAGTTCTTGACTTTCTTTTTCATTGCATCCCACAAAAAGGTTATTCCAAATTTACTTGGCAATATTCAGACAATCTCTTTCCTAATCCCCAAAATAGCTTTTGTTTTGAGTGTTTCCCAAAAGTCTTAAAATATGTTCATGAACTGCATATATACTTCATTTACTAAACTTTGGATTGCAAATTCTTAGAGGAAAAATAAAACTTGAAGAGCAACGTTTTTAAATATTGTAAATCTGGATGAATGGAAAAACACATTAAAATATCATCTTTTTACTAATAAAATGAAAGCAGTATAAATTTATGTACTCAGCAAAGAACCTTGACAATGCTGAAAGTTTTTGTTGATCCTGTTGTGATTCATAGTAACTGTTGATTTTTCGACTACAGACTATTTTTATTTAAAATAGAATTATTTTGTTGAGAGGAAAACAAAAAATAGGAAGTGATTCAGAGTTCCTTTTTTGATCATTTTACTCGGTAAAGAAGTATATTTTATCTTCTGAAATTGTAAGCTCATTCATACACCGTCTCACCAAACACTTGTGGCTTTATACTGGTGATACATTAAGATTGCTCCAGTAACCATGGACATAACTATATTATCCAAAATGGTGGTCTCTGTGATGAGGGAGAATCACACGGGCCTTGAGAGTCTTGAGTGAGGCTGCGGAACAGGAATGAATTTGGTGAAGAAGTAACCACTGAGCTACTATGAAGGGATACGAGGAAGCCACGAGAGAAGGAAGAAGTAGGACAGATGGTATGATGGTCCTGTGATGAAAAGCTACTCAAGTGGCGTGTGTGAGGCTCTGAAAGAAGGTGCGTGCATCCTTGGTACAGAAGATGAAGGAAGCCTTCCTCTGTAGTCAGCTGGTTCTGGATCTTCATGGATCTGAATGGTTTTTGCTAAAGATTTTGCTTTTTATGCCAAGCCCCAAATAAGTTTTTAAAGTATTTTAAATAGTGACTAGACCACATATATGGACGTTAAAATAATCACTCTTGCTCTATCATGGAGGATAAGTTAGAAAGAGAGGTAGTGTGAATAAGAGATTGTCAGGTAGCAGATTATTAAATTGGCTCTGGGAAGAACTGACGGTGGTGGTGGAGAGAGAGGAATGTCTAAACAGAGGTTCAGTGTATTCCAGGAAATAAAATCAATAAGAGAGTTTCTGGAGTTCTCGAGTAGTGAATGGATCTTAGAAACACGGGGAAAAGGCAGGGTGGATGTCGAGAGGCAGGTGGCATTTATGTGACATCAGGAGAGGTGGTTGCTGAAGAAGGCAGACAAGGAAGAGGCTATGACCCGATAAAAGTTTCAGTCAGAAACAGGAAAGCCAATGTCATGGCAAGGAGCGGCCAAGCGAAGGTCGGCAGCAACAGCTGGGAGCTCTCCTGGGAAGGCTTGCTGAGTAAAGCAACAGAGCCTGACATTCAATGCTGGTTATATATGGGGTGGCTCATGATTCCCAGGCAGCTCTGCTCATGTCCCAAAGCAATCCAAGAAAGCGAAACCGTCCAAGTCACCTGACTTACCTTTGTGGCAGCTCTATGTATTCATGAAACATCTCTCTCCTTCTAGGGTCTGACACAATTGTCTCGGTTCCACATCCTTCCCCCACTAAATGGAAGTTGGTGTTGTAGAAATATTTTGAAATGAGGAGTCAGGAAAAAGTTCACTGCTCGTCCTGTGCTCTTGGCGCTGTAACTTTGAGAAGCAGAGTCTGTCATGATTAAAATGTGTTAGAAAATCCCACAACTTTGCATGCTGTGAAGATTAGATAACAGTGCTCTGTAAATGGTACCAACAATAATAAAATAATAAATACTTTTATTGTTGAACTACACTTTTGATTTCCTTTTATCATTGATCTTCCTTTTTGAGATTGCTGGGGATTTTTCATATTCTTGGTAGCTTCAGCTACACCTTTATTCGATCTACGTAAAATACTTGCCAGACGCAAGGCACAGAGAAGGCAATGGTGACAGAATGAAGACCTACATTGTCTCAGACCTCAAGGAATTTTCAATTGAAAGAGAAGATGACTAAATCTACTAATGGGGAGAGACTGCTGTTCATCATAGGCCAAAGCTCTGTGTTCACTTTTTTTCCTTACCAAGGGGTAGATTGCATTTCCCAGAAGCCTTTGCAGTTAGGTGTCACCATCTGCCTCATTAATGAAATGTGAGTGGAGATGATGTTTCTCATTTTTGGATTTTGAAGGCATGGATGTACTTTCTTTACCTTCCCTTTTGCTGATGAATAATAATGAAATATAATATCCTGGGATAAAGGCAAATGAAAAAGAAGAAAATTACCTAGATTCCTGATGGATCATGTGAAGAGCACATTTTCATGCCTAGGAAGATTAGCTCTGAATTATTTCATGAGTAATGATCTCAATAATAACTTCTACCACATTTGAGTTACTAGAAATTTTTATGTTTATTTGTGATACCTTTAGCTTCTCTATCACATACCTTGTCAGTTCCAGTCTTCTTGCTCTTCTATAATCAATAGTTTTTAAGACACCAATAACCCCAGTATCAAAATTGGTAATATGGAGCATATAGTCTCACCTCCAAAATGTTTTCTGACATAATAATGGCAGTACAATATCACAAAACACCCAGATTTCACCTACAGGAATAATCTCAGCTCTTTCTTTTGCCTAGATGTGTAGATTATCCATTTCTGCACCTCTTGTCATTTTTTCTGAATTTGATCCTTCTTTCCCCTTTTTCTTTACCATCAACGGTGCTGAAAAATGTTTCTTTCAGGGAGCAAAGGGGCAAAATTCAAGTCATAGATTTTGCCATGATGCTATGTCTACCGTAGCATCAATTAGTTTTTGGTAATTTGCATAAAGGTGTCGAAGAAATGCTTCTGTTCTAACTTTCTACAAGATTCCTGAGGTATAGAGAAAGTCCTGTGCATAGAGACTGGACAAGCCCCTAGTCATTGCTGCTGGAGCAATTGTGAGCACTGCCAATCCATAGCATGCTCACCAGTCTTTCAGTATATCCTGCTCACCTCTGTTTGATGAATCTGAAATCACCGATGTCATCAACTGCTGAAGACCTGTTGCCTTGTCGGTCAGAGTGGATTTTCTATCCTTGTGTACCAGACTTGCTGTGATGTAGTTTTACCTCATTTCTCCAATATTTCCTTTTCTTATTCTTTCTAATGTTTCTAAACATAAACAATATTGGCCTTCTGAGAGGGAATGCTGTCTGTTCTGCCATAATATCTCAAGAATTACCAAACATTTAAATACACTGGGGCCAGTAACTAAATGCCAGAAGAATCTTATGGGTACCATGACAAAGGTATATTGTCCACAAATATTAGAGAGGAGATGGCCCCTGAATGAAAACTCTTTTTTTTTTTCCTAGTTTTAAAATTTTTATTTCAGAGAAAAACAAACAAACAAACAAACAAACAAAAAACAGAAATGAAATTCCAAAACAGTATGATAGGAGGGTAACAATGGTTAATACATAGCATATTGTGATTTTTAAATTAGTTACTCAGAGTATGAGATCAGCATTTAATTGTCCAAACAATATTAGCATAAACATATTTTCAATGAACTGAAATTAATAATATAACAATTTTAATTATCATTTGTGTGTGTGTATACATATATATAATTTTATTTATTTTTTTCTTTTTGAATGGTTCAGTCTGCCCTAGGGGTGAGACTGGCGTAGCATGTGGTGCTGGAGATCAAACCGCACTTCCTGAGTTCAATTCCCAGTCCCACCAAAAAAAAAGAGGAAAGCTTAGGCAACCACAGGGACTGCAGGGGGAGAACTCACGACCTTGCATTTACCAGGCAAGCACTTATTCCACTGAGCTATCTCCGCAGCCCTGTTTAAGCTTTCCTAAGCAGGCACTTTAGACCACTGAACCGTCTCACTGGCCCCTAGAAATATATTTTGTGTTTTTCCTTTCCTTGCTTTTTTTTTTTCCCCCCATTCCCCTAAATCAGTTATGAGAACTCTTATGTCTTCATCTCTAACAAAGAGCAACACCTATTTATTACATCTGCACTACTCTTTTGATCATTTTACTTAGCCTACACAAAAATTCTGAGTTAAGTATTTTATTTCTGCTTTTATATTTAAAAACAAAACCCTTTGGCTCGAGGAAAAGACATATACCCAATAGTCCGTATCACTTAAGAAAAAGTGAGCTGGCTCAAGACGCAATGCACATTTTTGCATTTATTTTTAACTAAGATACTTTCTGTTTGCTAATATGTTGTATTTTACCCTGATTTTCTTCAATTTGTTCATTTTACCAGAAACATCTTCCCATTATTGGGTTTCTATAAGACAAGAACAAGAATGTATAAAATGTGGGACAACTGTAAGACATGATTGCCAGAACCTACTAGTAGAGCAACGAAACAAATTCAATGTTAACTTTAAACACACAAACATTCTTCAGTGATGATCTGAACATTTGCCCGCACTGTCTTTTTTTTTTTTTTGCACAAATCTGGGGCTGTTGTCCATTCAATAACTTTGATTAGGCTTCTCACTTCTGCACTAGTTGGGTTAACTCAGAGCTGAAGAAAACATCAAGAGGTGGAGAAATCTTTCCTTGATACTCCAAAGTAAGGTCAAACAGGGCAGATAAGACCAGGGGAGAGGAATAGGGCTCTTACTATGATCCTCCACTCATAATAACTTCACTAGACCTTTCAACGTCTCATTATAATTTTCCAAAACTGTGGTGGCAATCAAACCAGGTACCTTCCATATATACCTAAATACTCACCTATTCATCTTTCCCCTCATCCATCCATCTTTCCACCCATCCACCCATCCATCCATCCATCCATCCATCCATCCATCCACTCATCTACCCACCAATTGGCTAGTTGATGTTTATAAAGGCCATTGATCTATCTTTGCTATGGTAGAAATGGAATGATAATGAGTAAAAACCATACTTCTGCTCCTGAAGAATGTTATAGGTAAGGAAGTCCGAGAGAAATGTAACAAATAAAATTAACACATTTGTCACATCAATTATAGAAGGATGTATAAACTCTTAGTGGATCTTTTGGCCTCTGAGTTGAGGACTATTAATATATTTAAAGGATATGTTGAAAAGGAGCTTGATTTCTCTAACAGAATAAAAGCAAATGGAATAATTTTTTGTTTAAGTTAGCTTTGAAATCTGTGGGAACTTTTCACATAAACCTATATTCTTTTCTTACATCTTCTATAAGGTTAAGCACTTCTAAAATTTTTCTACAGTTCTGATTACTACTTATATTGTCTTGCAGAACTCACTAAAAGTTAAAAGTATTATTTATTATAAATAAAAGGTGCAAATTAAAACTGACCAAGGAAGAGCCAATGCAGGTTCCAGGAGTTTACCAAACAAAGATTACTCTCCTGTCACCATGGAGTCAGGACAGTGCTACTCTCCTAATATCAATGTGTAACAGTATGCATAGACTATTGCCTTTCAAGGAAACTCAACTAATGTGGAGACTTGTTGTTAGGGCTTCATGATGCAGCTGTGACTCTCCACTTCAGGTATCCACTCGTACCACATAGCCCACAGTCCTCCCTCTAAATTACATTATTATTATCAGCTCAGTTGTAGCTTAGGACTCTCAATTGTGGCCAATACTCCCTTTTAAATCACATTGCTAGACTTCCCAGTGTGACTGATGACCCCAGAGTAAAGAAAAACACTAATTGGGCATGAGATTTTAAGGACATAGAGATTCTCTCCATGTAATCAAGGGCAAAGGTCAGATCTCTCTTTTGCCAAGGTTGCTGCAAATCCATGTATAATAGTGTCCAATTTAAATGCTCTTAAAATTATAGTAACTTTTAACATCTACTTTGTATCCATCTAATAATCATCTAAGCAAATTTTGAGGATGAAATGTTTAAGAAGAGTATAAAGGATTATCAGTTGCATTATTTAGGATTTTAGTTGCAAATAATAAAGTTCTAGTGGCCTTGGTTTAAATGGAAAAGGAAAATTTATTACAAGGATAAGAAATAGCTCATGAAATTCAAGGTCAAGAATTCTTTGTTTCTTCTCTCCCTGCTTATTTCTTCCTTGAGTCCAGAAGGAGAAATCTGGTCACTCCACAGTTCAGAATAACCATGATTTAGGTTCAGTAAAGGAAATACTGATTATTTCTTTTATGATTCCAATTCCAAATTTCTGTCATGTGGAATTTGATGATCTTAAGTTGGAGAAACTTTTAGTTCTGAGCCAATAAACTATGACTGATGGAGCAGGACCACAGAATGCAAACACGTGACAGGGACCTGAGGGAAATATAGCTACTGACTCATTTCCATCTTACGAGCAGGTCACTCATGAACAGCCGTAGAGAAATGGGCTCATGTGTAGCTTGGAAGGTAAGCTACACTCACGGGTAAAGTCATGGATTTTAAGAAGCTGCTTCTGTCCTACTCTTTATTTCACCACAGATATATAATATTGTGTTATGTTAGACTGTGCGCTGGAATGAGAAAAAGCATGGCACATAGATTCAGAGAAACTACATCCCTGCCTCTGAATGATGTCTGAATTATTTCTCTTCTTTCAGGCTTTGTTAAGTTATTTATCAAATAGGGAAATTCCCAACTCATGAGGTTGTAATGGCTAACAAGTGAGCTCATCTGCTTGAAAGTGCTTCCTAAAAACTTGAGCAAACACCAATTATTTTCTCTTGGAAATGTTTGTTTTCTTAATCCAAAGATTTTATGATTTATATAATTAAGAAAAAATGTATTTAACAAACCTGTATGTTTTATTTGGAGTGTGTGTGTGTGTGTGTGTGTGTGTGTGTGTGTGTCTGTGTGTGTGTGTGACTGGGGACTGAACCTAGGACCCTGTATATGCTCTAACAGGGAGGTATATTCCCAGCTCATTTGATTTTGTTTTCAAACAGGATCTTCCTAAATAACCCAAGTTTGCCTTGAACTTTGCAGTTTTTCTGCCTCAAATACTTACTAAATTCCTATCAGGCATTGCAGGGATAAGAATCCACACCTAGCTTTAAGCCCTGGAACGTCTATGGACCAAAGTGTATAGATTCATTCTAAAATTTAAAAAAAAGTCTTTAGGAAGCTAGGGTACTTATTCAAAGACATCTGATGACTGATTATTTCAATATGAAAGAGAGATGATTAGGGCTAATGCAACATTTTTTTACAAAATGAGAGTAGATTTATTAGGGGAAAGTAAGCTCCTGTCTGAGAGAGGAACAGGAGGGGGTTCCTGAGTGTGTGGTACCCTCCCCCCCAAGCTGTCTCTTCAAGGAATTTTATAGAGGAAAACCACATGGTGAGGTGGGTCTAAGGTTGTGGAAAAGGCAGGGGAACTGACTTGGGTGGGCATGAGGTGGGACAAAACTGTGGCCAACCAATGAGATTACAAGCACCATTGCTCAGGTAAAACAGACTAAAATTGGAATCCAATGGGAAGGCAAGTCATGCAGCAAGCAGGCAAGAATATCACCTATTGGGCTTGGGCTTATGCTTTCCAGGCTTTCAAGGTAGTTGATACTTAGGTAGCATATCAATCCCTGATGTCCACCCTTAAGGAAGTATGTAGTTGCTTTTGTTTACTCCTGTCTTGAGATCTGGCCCACTGCCAGAGAAGAGTCTGTCTCTAGTTGTAAAGTCACCTTGTCTTCTGTGTTGTCCTTGAGGGCCTGGCCCTGTTTAACTTCCTATAATATTTCTATCTAACTTAGCTACCTACAACATTCCTCACTCTGAGGAAGTAACCCGAACTGCTGTGAGGGATTTATGGACGATGACTGATCTAGCTTCTTCAGGCTGAAAAGCTCATAGTTGTGGACCAGCAGTCAGAGAACGAAAGCCAGTCAGAAAACAGGAAATAGTTATGCTTCACTGGATCCAGACAGAGAGAAGGGACAGACATTTTTTAAAAAAGTCCAAAACTACTAGAGGGAAAGAGTGTTCATGATGGAGTCAGAGGATTTTCAGATTGAGGTGGTCATGGGTCTTTGCCTCTCAGCTTGAGAGAATCCATGTTAACTGCCAATATACAGAGAAAGCTTGTTAAACTTTTAAAAGATGCTCATGCAGATGTGTCAGTAGTTACCCAGCCAGTGGCCCTACTTGCAAACTGGAGAGTACTCAGTGTTTCTGGCAACTCATTTGGCCCAAGGAATAGTAGAGTTGGTAAAACATAAAAGGCCAGTTTATTTTAGACAATACCCAATAGCCATAAAAGATTTAAAAAGATTAAATCCCATGTTTAAGAGATCTCTGCTAATAGACCTACAAAACATTCTGACTAATCTTTTCTTTTCTGACTAGTCTTTTTATAATTACAAACTTAAAAAAAAGGTTATTACCTTCCAGATCCTTCTGCTAATGTCTCAATAGCTGCCCAAAAGATATCAAATCAATGGTATGTGAAATACTGAGATCCTCTAGACCCTATCCTTATTATCTTTGTGGAAGCCATTACTATTTACTTGGTAAAAATCATTTTGACTGGATTCATAATTATTCTGCTGATGTTATTTGGCCCATGTTTGTTTAATAGTTTCTTTGTCTTTGTCTTATCCAGATTTAAAGTGATTGAACCTACATAAGATAAAAATGGCTGGTGACTACTGAGGGCCTTTAGATAGGACCTCTGGAGAGTATTTCTAATCCAATATATTTTGACGATGTTTTATGGATTCAATATTCTTTAATTTGATTAAAAGATTGAACCCTTATGACATGTAAAGAATTGTATTTTTATTTAAAAAAGAAAAAGAGAAACATATACAATATGATGATTCAACAAGTTAGACTATTTCTTTAATAGTTTTTTTTGGTATATTACAGAATTTAGGCAGGATTTATTTCTCAAATACTTACTAAATTCCTGTTGTGAAGGAATTCACTTTCCTTGTATTTTTAAGTTCACAAACAATGACATATCTTTTATTTTACATTGAGCTATATAATATTTAACTTAAGTAACTATGAGCACTGGATGCAGCTTGAGAGAAAGTTCTACCTCTTTCTTAGATTTTTTCCTGCCAGGATAACTCCAAGATCCAGCCTTGAATTTCTGCACAGCTTGGTAGTTAAGTATTTCTTAGTATTGTTCCACTGAGATAGCAGAAGAGCTTAAGAAACTCATTCCCAGATCTGGTAGTACAGCTCAGTGGACTAAGTGGACTAAGCATTTGCTAAGGGAAGCTCAGGGGCCAGGTTTTGATTCCTGGTCCCCTCTGCCATGCCAGCCCTGCTCTCAGCCATGCTGAGCCAGCGATGGAGTCTGGGTGTGGAGGCACACGCTTGTAATTCCAGCACTTGGAAGGCAGGAAACAGGAGGATCACTATGAGTCAGAGCTGCACAGTGAGATCCTGCACACAAAAGAAAAGAAAAGAAAAGTAAAGAAAGGAAAAGAAATGAAAAGAATTTCATTCCCAAGGCTGTGGCTGCAATCTGCTGTTTTGATCTTTCTAGTAGTATTCTCACTGGAGAAATGCCCTTCAGCAATTGGGTCACTACTACTATTGCTGGTGTTCTAGATTTCTCCCTGGATAAGTGTGAAGAAGGAAGCCAAGCTCTCTGTGCTTCTTTCCCGTTTCAGCTTCAAGATGGCACGGTTAATTTCTCTTGCTCAGATCTAGAAGGTCAAGAGAGCTAGGTGTGAAAGGGTTTCTGGCCTCAGGACCTGCTATGCCATCTGTCTTCCAAACCACATCTCAGCACCTGAATGCAGGGGAAAACTTTCACTGTTTTACACAGAGACAGAAAACATATATCTAATATCTTTAAGGCAATTCAGAAATCATATTAAAAAAGACAAAATATAGTATGTTTTAAAGCAAAAATAGCTACTTTATCTTGTTTACAACCAACTAAAACCATGGAACATGGGAATCACTATTACTAAGATCCTTAATTTCTTTTTATAGTTGTGGACATACAATGCTCTGGGCAGTCTGGTTACATAAAAAAAGATAACGAATAAAATGAAGAAACTCAGAAAGGGAAAACTGACAAACAGAATAAACACATTTCTATTTCTCAGGGGGAGAACATGAGGGTTTTGCCAAGCAGACTGTAGAATTTTGACTTCAGACTATGTGAAAATAAAAAGCAGCTTCTAGGACTTTCATCCTTTTCTTCACACAATATTGTTGAGTTTTAGGGAGTTAAACAAGTATTCAAAACATTTACACATAACTCAGAAGGTATCTATGGGCCGTTGGTGTTATATACCATCTTTATAAGTGATCCTTGCCTCATTTTATTCCTTAGTTTCTAAGAGAAGAATATTAAGACTGCTTATTATTTGAATCAGACAGATTTCCTCAGAAAACTACATTCTCATATATCTTCAAGGTCAGACACTGGTTTATTCAAAATATGCCCAAGCTAAGCACAAGTGAAATAACATGAGAGGTACTAATTTTACTGTCCTCTATGGTTTGGGGGGAAATGTCTCTATAACTAAAGACTTATTTTATTTGTCTTTTTTTTGACACAGGGTCTCACTATGCAGTTCAGGCTGGCCTTAAGCTCACTTTTGTAGCCCAGTCTGGTCTCGAACTCACACCGATCCTCCTGCCTCAGCCTCCCAAGTGCTGGGATTACAGGCGTGCGCCACCATGCCCGGCTCTAAAGACTTATTTTAAATCTAACTAAATTTTATGTAGTCACTATTACCACTGTTTGGGAATCCCAAAAGGATGCTAAAATATTGCACTGGGACTTCATCCCTTTGTGGAGTCTCTGTAATGCTTCAAATTCATATTCTTTCTTTATGACATTAATGTCAACAGTTAGAAATTGAGTTATGGGCCCAGGGAGATAATTCAGCATCATAAGCACCCGCCTGGTAAGTGGAAGGTCCTGAGTTTGATCCCCAGTACAAAAAAAAAAAAAAAAAGACACTGAGTTATGGCATGATTCGCTGATGAAACTCTGATAAATGTGAAATGGAAACTGTGAAAAATTAAAAATTCAAGCCATGAGTGCTAATGTGAAAGAGATCATTTGGCTACTTCACATTTTAGTTAATTCTACTCAGAAAGAGAAGGCTCATCCTGTTGAGGAAAGCGTGTTGGCTAATCCCACCTCTCTGCAGTTCTCCTCAAGGATTTTGCATCCTGCCGCACATATTATCAGTATAAGTTCTTATAACCTAGAAAAAAGCAACTTTCTCGTGTACCTGGCACCATTCAATAAGTGAGGGCTGAGGGTCGCACAGTGCACACCTTAGTTGTCAACTATGGCTCCAGAGATGTTCTAAAAAATCAAGTTTTTAAGAAATGAGGAGGCTGTGTCCTGGAAAACCGAAGGGCGTAGGGAAGTGATTTTAACAAGGCCCCGCACGTTTTCCTGCTGGGTCTGCTTCCCTCATCCCGAAGAAGGTGCATTTTTATCACCTCTTCTGTCATCGCACTTCCAACGTCACCTTCCCACTCTTCACTATCAGCTGGTGACCTCACTGACTACTCCGCTGGGAGAACAAGGCCATTCAGAGAATGACCTCATTCTGGCAAGACCAAACTGCCTAACTGTAAGTATGGTTGAACGTGCATTTCCTCTTCTTACCAGGATGATCTGTGCTTCTTAAATGATAGTGGTCACATCCTTCCTTCTACAATATCAGCTTCTTTGTCCTCATCCTTATTTTACCTATTGCAACTAGATTATTTTCAGCAGGCTTCAGGTCTCAGCACCCCTGTTTTAATTCAATAAAGTCAGAAAAAATAACCCAACCTCCCTGACTACATTCATATCTAGCCAATGTCTTCACTCTTCATTAGTAAAGATCGTGCCACGGTTTGTATGCATTCAGCATATCCTTACTGTTTGCAACGACTTCAGTGAGATACTTACCTCCATGACTGTCAGAAGTTGCTCCTAATAATGAAGCCACTTCCCTTCTACCTGCTAAGAGAAAAGCCGGTTCTCCTCACTTGTGCTCTTGGGCACACTAGGCAGTGGGGTTCATTCTTTTGGCACCTGAGACAGCACTCTTTTGGAATTTGTTACTTTACTTAATGCTCCTTGCCCTCAGCTAGGTCCTCTTCTGCACACTGACCTCTCTAGGACAGTACACCTCAATTTTCAGGCTGGTTTTGGCTTTCTTTTTTATTCCATTTGCACACTCTTTCTAGCTGACCTTACTCAGCGTAATACTGTTAAAATACTGTCAGTCTGTGTTAGACTTCAGCCATGACTTCGCTCTTGAAATCAGACTTAACTACTGATGATTTCATGTGTCTACTTGGAGATCTACTGGGCATTGAAAGTGTTAACATGTCCCAGATATAACTGTGGGGGTCCTCACCCAAAACATAGACTCTAAGCTTCTCCAACAGAGTAAGTGACATTGTATATTGTTCAGGCCTTCAAACTATTGGAAATACAGCTGATATTTTTCTCTCTCCACACTTTGCATGCTCAGCCCATTACCAAGTGCTGCAGGGTCTGCCTGCCCGACATACCTTGGAGCTCACCACTGCTCCCCAGGGTCCCTGCTTCCTCTGTTTCTGGAGCAAAGGGCAGCCATGCCCCATCTGGCCTCCCCACACAGTCTCATACCTTGGCTTCCTCACAGTCATTTCCCCCTAGATTCTATTGTACCTGGAATAAAAATCCGTGATTTGACACGATCTGGACTTTGCAAAGTGTCGCTATTACTGTCTCCTCAACTCCTTCCACCCAAGTCACTCTTACTTTCTTGATGCTCTTCTAGCCACTGTGCCCTTTCCTGCCTTTCCACGGCTCTGGCCTCGGCATGACTCACTCTTCTCCCACACTTTCCTCTAATTCTGGTCTCTGTTCAGATGTCATCTCTTCAAAGAGGGCTCTCCTAATTGCATAGTTAAAAATGTCACCCTTCTCCTCTCACCATCATCCTCATAGCTGTTTAATTTTTTCATAGTCCTTATCTCACCATTTGACCTTGTTTATTTAATTTTGTGGCTGTTTTTTTTTCTTTATCTCTTTCAATAAAATAACAGTACATTGTTTCATCTGCAGGGCTCTCTGTCCTGCGTCGTCCTCTCTGGCCTCTGAACAACACTTTCTCAGCGTTGGTCATCTCTACTGGACCTGACCGCAGAGCTCCAATTGCATAATTCTAACAGAATAGAGCTGAGCCAAGGAACAGGGAAATGTTAAACCAGAAAGATTGGGAAATATTTAGGCTGCTTGGGGAAAGTCAGAGGGGCTATCAGGGAAGTGCAAATTCCAGACAGCTAGCATGGGGCCAACTGAAGTCAGAGTTGCAGTTGAGTGTTTTCCCAGAGAAACAAAAATGGACTTTAGCATTTTCCCCATTACTGAGGACTCAAATCAAGACCGGACCACTGAGCTACATTCCCAGCCTTCTGTTTTGTTTTAATCAGTTACTTTATTTATTAGTTTATTGTGATGGAGTCTTGCTAAATCCCGACATTGCTCAGGTTGAGCTTGAAGTTGTGATCCTCCCATCTCAGCCTTGCAGAGTTCTGGGATCACAGGCTCGAACCACCACTCCTGGTATAGTGGTGATTTTAAACGTAGGTGGATCAGGCTTTCTCGTGTACACCCTCAAGCCATCCTTCCTGATCTTGAAGACGATATCTTCTAGGACCATGTAAAGTTCTAAGATGACTTTATCATTTTTATTTCCCCACATTATTTGCCATCTTTTTCCTTCTGTTGTCTGCGCTTGTACTTGTAAGGTTGAATCTGAGGGGCAGGGAGCATTGAACCATGACCTCACTATGTAGTGCAGACTGGATTTTAACTTAGAGCAGTGGTTCTCAACCTTTCTAATGCCATGGGCCAGCAATACATTTCTTCATGTTGCGGTGACCCCAAACCAAAAAATAATTTTGGTGGCTACTTCAAAACTGCAAGTTTGCTACAGTTATAATTCAGAATGTAAATACCTGATATGCATTATGTATTCGTTCGACCCCTGCTGGGGTCGAGACCCACAGGTTGAGAACCGCCGACTGAGAGTGTAGCCCAGGCTCGCCTCAGATTTATGTTTCTCAGGCCTCAGCCTCCCAAGTGGTAGAATTAAGCCACCACACCTGGCTACTTGTACAATTTAATTCTTACAAACTTCTAATAGTAACTCATCAAGGGATAGGATATATAGGATATCACTTTATGCAAGAATCTCATGTGAAAATGGTGAGCAAAGCAGATTTTCCTGAAGTTTGCACAGTAGGGAGTTTCACTGAGAATCAACGGTAAGACTCACATAGTCATCGCCAGATGCAGGGGAAGCCTTTGACAAAATCCACCATCCCTTCACAGTAGAATTCTGATGACAATAGGTATAGAAATTCTCCGACTTGCCAATATTCCAGTTGTGAGCTGAGCTGTCACAGATATGGGTGGGCCTCGCATTGTAAGCATTTATAGATGCAGACAAATTGCAGAAGTAGCTCATATGGCTGGCTGCCTGACATCGTCACAGTTGTGCTGCTGCTGTGTACTGACTGTACAGTGTGACCGTGGGGATAACAGCACCGCTTCTGTCTTAATGGGCTGTGTGATTCAGGGGAGAAGGCTGATTCAAAAGAAGTAACAAAACTGTACACGCAGATGATGGCAAAGGTGAGGGACCACCTGGGGAAACTCCAGTTGGAGTAAAGATTGGATGATATTTAGAACCCACAGTGAGTGAGATTCATCCATTGCTGACTGTTCATGAGAACCATTGCTGGTCATTACCAAGATCAACTAGGATGGAAGTTATCTAAGGCTTGACTCCTTTTTATCATCATATGTAAGAAGAATTTGGTAAGTCACCTTTAGTTTAAACATTGAAAGTAATAGGGAAAATCAAAGTATAACGAATACTTAGCTATGTTTTGCTTTTAAAATAGCCCCCTTAGAAATTGTTCCTCTCCCATCACTTGTTTGTAAATCTATAACTTCATTAATCTTCCAAATACAACTTTCAGTCTCTAAGAAGGCTTAGTATGTGCCCAGGCAAGGTAGAAACAGGATAGCAACATGACCTAAAAACCACATCTCTTAATTCCCAGTCTGTGACAGATCAAAGATGTCATCACTCGTGTCTAACACTTCATAACTAACATGAAGCACACTGCTTTCCTTCATGGAATCACTCAAATCTGTCACAGTATAATTAATGGGGGCTGTGGCAAATGAGTCAGGTTAAGAACAGTGATTTCCTTTGAACACAGAAAAGCTAAAGGAGACAGGGTAGGTCCTCAAAATACCCAATAAGCCTTCAGTGCATCTCCATTAATCTCTCCTCCAGTTCAATGACTTTTCTCATTATAGTGCCACAGGTATACTGTAACATGAATAATTGAGCTCAAAATACTAGTCATGAAAGCACAAAATGGTGCACTGAACCTTCCTTGTAAGAAACTGGAATGTCTCAGGAATACAACATTGTTTCTACCCTACAGATAGTTTGTTTCACAGATTAGTTAATCCATGCATTTGGAATCTAAATCTTCTTATTCTAGGTATGCATAGGGCTTCAATTTCATTTGAAGTTACTTATATTAGTGTTAAGATGCCAATATCAGACCTTCAGAGTGTATCAGGTTTTCCTTCATATTCATAAATTCCAACCTCATTTCTCTCTTTGTGACTGCCGAGATCTTTTCTCTCGTGCTTAGATGTTGAGTAGTCTCAACTCAGAACTGCTTGATATTTCTGGGTGAACATTGATTTGAAATGCTGGGCTTAGCTCTTTGTGCTCTTTTCTTAAAGACAGTGGATAAAGGACCGAAATAAATGAGAACTGAACTCTACAGGGATGGCCTAGAGTGGAATCAAGAGCAACAACATACTAATAGACAACACAGAAGTTGACTTCCACTCTTGGACCGCTACCAGCGTCTCAGTAGAGTTCCAGAAACAGGAAGTGATGCAGAGGCCACGTGTGAACGGAATTTTAGAAATTAAAGATATGGATCACAGACATGACCCCAACAAGATATATTACAAAACACTCAATGCCTTGATATACTGTGTTAGAATAGTGGAATAAAAAGACAAATCACAATCAAACTAAAAGAAAGAAAGAAAGAAAGAAAGAAAGGAAGGAAGGAAGGAAGAAAGAAAGAAAGAAAGAAAGAAAGAAAGAAAGAAAGAAAGAAAGAAAGAAAGAAAGAAAGAAAGAAAGGGCAAAAAAAAGTCTTTCAGGATTCTCAGTTCATAGAAAAGAAAGCTTCAGAAAGAAGTCTAGAACTGTTAGTAATTTCTATTACTTTAGTTTCAATAGGCTTGATGGCTAAAAGATATAGATTATCAAGTGGGATAAAAATACCAAAATGATGACTATACAGGCGAGTCAAAAGTAAAAGGGAATTTTAGTTACGTGCATAGTGAAAGATGTGGTTCCAGTCTTAATCTTTGGAATGTGGAAAAATATTTTTTACCAGCACCATGTATTAAATAGATTTTGTTCCAGTGAAAGTATTTAGCTCCTTTGTCAGAGGTAATATGGGTGAATATGTTTAGAGTTGTTTCTGCATCTTCTAATCTGTTCCACTGATCCTCAAGTCTTTTTTCCCCACAGTACCGTGCTGCTTTATCATAGTAGCTCCACAGTATAATTAAAGTCAGGGATTGTGATGCTCCTACCTTCCCTTTATTGGATAGAATCACTTTTGCTATCCTAGGTTTCTTCTAGTTAAAAATGAATTTTAGATTTGTTTCTTCTAATTCTGGTATTTTGCTTGGGATTACATTAACAGTCTACAACAATGAATAAAATCCAAATTACATAGGAAATGTCAAAAAGATCAACAACTTGGATCTCATCATGTTAAAAATCTTGTGCATAGCCAAACAAAACACCAATAGGGCAAAGAGACAATGCAGAGTGTGAGAAACATTTTGCCATCTGTTCCCTAAACAAAGAAATAATATCTAGAATATAGAGAAAATATAATTTTTTTCTCAAAAAAATCAGATCCCAAATTTAAAGGTCCGCTACAAAACTGAGCATCTGAGATGAATACACACTTCTTAGATGAAGAAATACAAATGGCAAAAAAGAAAATAATATTCAACATTAGAGAAATGTGAATTAAAGAATGAAAGGATGGCTATTGTCAATAAATCAGTCAATAACAAATGCCAGGGGTGCTGCAGGGATAAGGCTTGCTGTTGGTGAACATGTAGATGGATGTATCTATGGTGGAAAAGAGTGTGGAGATTCCTTAAAAAATTAAAACTAGAGGTTCCATTTGACCCAGATATCTCCTTCTTGGTATTTTCCGGAAAGAATTAGAAGCATCATAACATGGTGATCCATGCACACTCGTGTTTATAGCAGCATAGTTTGCAATCTCTACATCTTGGAAACGGCTCAAATACCCATCAACAAATGGATGGATATAGAAGGTATGGAGTACAATGGAACACTATACTGCCATAAAGGATGACCTCAAAGGCATTATTAGTCACATGGACACATCATGAAACTATACTGTTATGTGAAATAGGTCAGAGATACGGGTTTAAGCATCACACCATTGCTCTGCTGTGAAAAGCCAGAAGTATAAATAAGAAGCAGATATATATGATATACACCGGGAAATGGAAAGAAAATGTTCAAATGGGAAGAGAAACAAGAAAGCAGAAAGGGAAAAAAGAAAAGAAGGAATAAAAAAGAAGAAAAAATGGAAATAAAACTTTTGTAAATAGGGATAGGAAGAGAGGTGGAGGGGAGGGGAATGAGAGAAAAGGAAACAAGATATGTTGTGTACAGGTATAGATTCCCAAAGATGAGTGTTATTACTATGTAGAGCTAAAAGGTATATATATATATATATATATATATTTTTTTTTTTTTTTTGTTAGAAAAGTAAAGGGAAAAAGGATATTGGTCTCAATTTCAGCAAAATAATGACAGAGCACATGATAAGCACACATGCCCATGGGAGTCATCTTTGAGGCAAAAAAAAAAAATGATGAAGTTAAGAAAGATTGCTAGATGATGATAAAAATTCAATGTTTCAGATGCATAGTCTCAAATGTCCAGGCTCAAAACAAGGTAAATCTATAGGAAGTGTGTAAAGAACTAAACTTCCCAGAACAACCAATGAATCAAGCAACAGAGAATGTTTTAATATGTAAAAACTTTCTTTTTTTTTTTTTAAATCTTTATTTTAAAGAGGAAAAAAGAAAAACAAAGCAATGTAGTACAATAAAAACAATGCAGAATTTCAAAAAGAATAGAAAATTAGTGATGGTTGTTATAGTACATTCTCTGAATAATATCAACAAGTTTGAAAAGAAAGAAGTATAAAAGGCAAGCAATTTTGAAGGAGAAAATCAACTTTATTCTCTTTTTTATTTTTTATTAATTTTAATGATAAAGAAATAACAAGGGGACAGTTTCAAAACAGGTTAGTAAGACAGTTACAATAATTAATACATTGTATATTGTGTTCATAGTAGTTATTCAGCGTATAAGAATGCAGACATGATTTCTTGTCTAAACACTATTAGTAAAAATCTTTCTTCCCACTGAACTAAGAGAAAGTAGCTGTGTATCCTATTTTTTTGTGTATACATATATGTATATATGTATATATATATGTATATATACATATATATGTGTATCTTTATACAATGGAGTATTATTCAGCTATAGAGAATAATAAACTCGAACCCTTCATATATACATGGATGCAACTTGAAGATATATTCATAAGTAAAATAAACAAGACCCACATCTGCAAATATTGTATAGTCTCCCTAGTATATGAACTCCAAAGAAGAAATAAAAATTGAAAGGCATAACACAATTAAATGGAAAGATAATCAAATTTACTCTGAATTGCACAACGTACAGGTGTCAAAATCAACCTCATCCTCAAGGAATAATAATGCCATAGAATTTTTAAAATCATCTAGACCATTTTAAAATAAGTTAGAGGGCTGGGGAGATAGCTCGGCAGTGTAAGCGCCTGCCTGGCAAGTGGAAGGACCTGGGTTGGATACCTGGTACCATGTGCTGAGCTGGCCCCTGAAACCAGGTGCAGTGGTGCAGGCCTGTAATCCCTGTTCTGGGGAGGCTGAGACAGGAGGATCACTATGAGACACTGTGTCTAACTGCATAGTGAGATCCTGTACCAAGTAAATGAATAGAAGATTTTTTTGTGGTACCAGGGATTGAACTCAGGATCCTGTGCTTGCCAGGCAGGTACTTATTCTACTGAGCTATCTTCCCAGTCCTAATAAATAAAAATTAAAAAGTTAATAAAAATAAACCAGAAAAAAATAAGTACATAGATAGGACAGTAAATACTTTTGAAAATAATTATTTTGGAAAATTAACTTTTAAAATCCTTCCCAAATATCTCAAATTTAAAGGCAAATCACAGCAAATACATATATTTGCCACCTCTTTGGTTTCAAAGGAATCCTTGTGAAGCTGGCTTTACCAGGAAGAAACTTCTAGTCTTAATTAAATTTGTTTAATAAATAGAATAAAATTCAAGCATTTGAATCTAGTCTGAATCAGTTGGTAACTTGCAGTTTTTCTAAGTTTTCATTTTAACCCAGCTTTCGTGTTTTGCAGAAAAGCTTATTTCATAGATTTGCCTTATCTTTTTTAATGTCAATATTATCCATAGTTGTCTTCTTTTTCATTTTTAGTATTGTTTATTTGCACTGTTTCCTATTTTCAAAGAACTCCAAAATGTCTGCTTTATTAAGGTTTTTTTTTTTTTGAAAAATGAACTTTTGCCTTAGTTGATTCTCTCCATTGCATATTTGTTTTCCATTTGATTAATTTCCACTCTTATCTTTATAGTTTCCTTCCTTCTACCCTCTTTGTGTTTATTTTGTCATTCTTCTAACTGAAGTTAGTTGACTCATTTGTTTTCAGCGTTCTCCTTTTCTACTGTAAGCCTTCAGAGGTATAAAGTTGCTTGCTGTGCAGTTTGCTTCTGTCTTACTTCAGTATTTGGGCATATGCGAACTGCCGCCTTTAGGGTTTCTCCAATAGCAGGCCCTGAGGCAAACAGACTTCTGGTCTTCTGCCCCAGCCTTTGCGGGGTCATTTCAGGAAACACAAGATTTGAGGAAATCAAGAATATGTATAGATGGAACTGCTGATAGAACTTTACAAATCGGCGGCATAGTGTTATATATATATTACTCAGGGGTGCAACATATCTATTAATAATTTAAACAACGAAAGGGAATGACATACATACAATTTACAATAGTATCTACCTCTGGCATTAGTGCACAGATTTCTCTGAGAAGGAGCAAATAGAGGTCTGAGTACTATCAGTGAAATTTGTTTTTCCTAACTGGGAAATAACATAAGCTTGCTAATATAATTATTGTTTATATTTTCCTAAGTAATGTCTTTAAAAAGAAGATAGAAAAATATACAAAAACACATGTGAACGTCAAGGATATGGTGAATAAAATTAAAGTATAAGCAACAATGTGGGGTTATAGAATCCAAAGACTGCTGATAAAAACCAAACAAAACTAAATTCAGCAATAGGGGACAATTTGGGAAACTCAGAAATATATGAAAAATAAACAGCATATTCCTGAAAAATGAATGGGCAAGAAAAATCTCATAAAAATTAAAAAATATGTTCAAAAAATAAAATCAGAAACAATGTACCATATTTTATGGGCTGAAGCAAATAAATGCTGACATCAAAAATGAAGAAAGACCTAAAGTAAACACCTAAATTTACAACTTACGGAACTTGAAAAGGAAGAACAAACTAACCTTAGAGTCAGTGGAAATAGGAAAGCAATAAAGACCAGAGCTAAGCAAAATAAATTGGGACTAGAAAGACAGTAGGAAGGGTCAGCGAAACTGAGTCTGATGCTCGAAAAGGTAAGATGGATAAATCTTGAGTCAGACTAAGAAAAAACCCAAAATTAAAACTGAAAGAGAAACAATTACACAGCTTTATAAAGGTGACTAAGAGAATACTGTAAACAAGTGCATGCCCATGAATTCGGTGACCTAGAAAAATAAATAAATATCTAGACAGTGGGTGACCTATCGAGATTAGAACTCAATGTAGAATGTAGAAAAACAAAGTGATGCGTGAGGTAATGCTACGTAGTATTGATTGGTTGGACTAAATCACAAGCTCAGAGGCACACATAACACTCCAGAGATGAGGTGTGCCAGGGAAGACAGGATGTTGGATGGTGATTGTGGCCAAAGGGTACTTTAATTTTTATCTATATTTCCTTAAAGTCACCTTATTTACTTTGGTTCCTACTTTCTTCCCTCACCGATCTGCCTTTATCCCTCCCTTCCCTTCCCTTCCTTTCCCTTCCCTTCCCTTCCCTTCCCTTCCCTTCCCTTCCCTTCCCTTC
>PVJA010023262.1:0-33240 GCA_004027025.1 Myocastor coypus | reverse complement strand
GGGGAGGGGGAGGAGAAGAAGAAGAAGAAGAAGAAGAAGAAGAAGAAGAAGAAGAAGAAGAAGAAGAAGAAGAAGAAGAAGAAGAAGAAGAAAGAAGAAAAAAGAAAGAAGAAAGTGGTATAAGATAGTGGTATAAAGAAAGATGGATCATTAATTTTCCTCAAAAGTTGTTCTTTTTTTATCTGATTTTTTTTTCTTTTTGAGACAGGGTCTCGCTATGCAGTTCAAGCTGGCCTTGAGCTCACTTTTGTAGCCCAGGCTGGTCTCAAACTCGCACCAATCCTCCTGCCTCAGCCTCCCGAGTGCTGGGATTACAGACATGCGCCATCGCGCCTGGCTTATCTGGTTATTTGAATGAAGTAATTTTGGAAAGACAGTAAAGACAATGCCCAAATCTGAACTAGGTAAACAAAGATTCTATCCCTTGTGGAAGGAAGCAGTGCTATGCTAGCATATTCCGTATCTTTACTTGGAAATACCCTCACTATTCTGTTTTCAGTAGTTACAAATTTGTAGCACTGGGTTTTCAGTTCAGCTGCGAATGATCTGTAAACATTTCCCGACAGTTAATGCAGCACATCACCTTTCAGTGTCACCAACACTGGCATCATCGTCAACACCAGCATCTCCCTCCACTTGTGCCCCTAGGCAAGTTAGTTTATAGCCCAGTTTCTAGCCACCGCAGAGCCATGTTTCTACCTATCATTGTACCGAGAACACAGCCATATGGGATAAGCTCCACAGTACAAAAGCATGGCCATGTGTCCATTGCTTTGGGTCAATGGGATGCAAGCCAATGTCTTGTGTACAACTTACGAGGTTTAAACTTGGAAGTTGAGAGCAACACCAGCAGCCTCTCCTTCCTACTACCTGGTGGCTTGCTGCAGACACAAGTACACACCAACAACCAGGATAAACCGTGGGCTTGTGAACCAAAACCACCCCCACAGGAGTAGCAAGAGCAGAAGCCTGAACTCTGCACACATGAAGGCCTGCACGCCTCCTGGGTTGGTCACTGTACCTTGCTTGGAAGGGGAGAAGGTACAGTCTGAGCATGGTGCTTGAGGAATCCTGCTGTGTTTATTATTAAGCCTAAATGATAGTGTACCCCACCCTTGCTCACAAGGCATCCTGGGATACCATCTAACACACAGTTCAGGACAACTGCTTGTCCAGATCCGAGCTTCAGGGGAGGGGCCATGCCAAATATACCTGTGTGTCCTCAAAGTGTCAGGAAGATGATATTTGAAAAAGCTCATTAGGTGCCAAACTGAACCTGTCACTAATGTCCCTGTCCCCCAAAACATTCTCAGCTTAAAACTAAAAATCTATAATCACAACCTAAAAGTTGTGATAGCACAGTTACATTAAACAATGATTTAGATAGACAAATTTGAGTTTTAGTTGTAATTGAAGGAAGCAGTTGATGAAGGTTTACTGTTTAAACAAATGATCTTCTGCTGGAAGCTCTCAGGAGAATTAGACAATTTGCATTCACAATGAACCAGTTGCTTTCGCTGTAACACAGGGCCAGGCCATTCACTTTTATGAATCAGTGGACACGTTTGTACAAGTGCAGTCAAGTCAGGAGACTGAATCATCTACTCTGTCATCTTCAATGGACAAAGAACAGCTCAGGATGAAAATGCAACAGCCTCAGTACATGGCACAGCCTCACACAGAGGGTACTGAGCATCAGTACTCTGTAAGGCTGATTAGTAACCTGGCAGATTTGACTGTTAGAAAATAATTTGCGCATAAAAAATAGGAAATGTATGAGACCGCTGTTTCCATTGCTGGTGCCGCCGCTGCTGTTAGTGATAAGTAAATATCCTCTCTTTATGAAGGCCACAGGCTCTGTAAGGATCAACAGTGCAGAAATTTAATGTCTACCTGCCTCACTTAAATTTGACAATGGCCACGTGGCACAGGCTCCCCCATCAACGGAGGAAAATGAGAAGGCGACGTTGTACGTCTCTGTATCAGTTCTTCCTCTGGCCAGCTTACAACTGTGCTCACGCATTTATTTGCGCGAGCTCTCTCTCCAAGGCTGCAGGCACATATTAAGACACCTGGATAACAACGCTAGAGAGACAGCAGCCCTGCCCTCATCTCACAGGTGAGCAGGAGCAGGGCGGTAGGGGAGATGCTCGGAACTCACCCAACATCACACCATCACTGAGCAGCAAGCTGGATGACAGCATTCATGGCCAGGGCGCTGACAGCCCTCATCACCTGCATTGTGTTCTGCACCTCGGCAGATGTGCCTCAGTGTAACCGACCCAGGCATCTCCTAGAGAACTCTGGGAAATCCTGGCCAATCTTGAGCAAGGACACCAAGGCTAAGTTATTTGTACAAGGAAAGGGTTTCTTCTCCCCACCAGCACGGGCCTCCAGTTCTCCAACAGTCATGATGAGCTCCCTTGACTGCCCTGCTCACCCCGGCCCTTCTGCCAAACATCCGCAAGGCTCCCTTCCATCTTCCATAGCCTGTTTTGCTCTCTGATGGCTCTCTCAGACATCTGAAGCATTTCTTTCTGACACAGACATTAACCTCAGAAAATCCCAGCATCCCATCCGGGCTTTTGCTCTGGAGAAGCTGGACTGCCCTGACTGTCCTAAAGGTTTAATTCTCCAAGGAATCCCTGTGCAAAGAAATCGAACAAGAGTCCCAGGTCACTTCCACACCCCCAGGGAACAAAGATGCCTGGAAGGAAAGCTAAGAGCCTCTATGCTGTAGGCGGAAAAAGGCACTCAGAGTGGCTTCCCAATTCTACCAGGCAAAAGAGCAAGAACCCCCAAGGGGCTCACTCTTCCTGAGGCATCTTCTCCCGAAGAGCCAGTAAGGCACAAATGAATGAATGTTGTAGAACAGGCAGGGATCCCAGTGTGTGCGAAACAAAGGGAGTAGAGAAGGCTTTGTCCCAAGAGGAGAAGTATGCGTTTCCTCCCACTCTTTATCAACAGAGGACAAGACAGGAACCAGCGGTCTTATCCTAGAGCCATTCACAAAGAACACTTTATCACTTGCTGATTTTAGAATTTTAATTTGACTCTCAACTCAGCCTAATGAATAAACACTATTGAGAGATGTTTTTGATAACGTTAAGAGTTCCAGAGCCTGTGAGGGCTTCATTCCTCATGCCTTGGTAGATAAAGTGAGTTGTAATCCCTTCTGGGAATTACCTTTCCACTCTTTTTTCAGCCTAAACCATGTGGGCCTATTTGCTTTAGCAAGCTTCTCTGGGGAGTACTAAATGGGAGAGTAAGCCCTTGTCAGGTGTTACCGTCACCTTGGGAATGTAAGAGAGGATGCTAGAACTCCGACTTCTCAAACCACACACAATCTGAACTATTAAATGTCAAATGCACAGGGAAAATAACTTAGGAGCATAGGCCACGGAGTGACAGAGGTCAGGAAGGACAGTACGGCACTAGCGCGGAGCAAGGCCCCTGACACAGGAAGAAATTCTTGCCTGACATGGAGGAACTTGATACCCAAGGGTCACGGAAAGCCAGAGATGCCAGGAAGCCATGCAGCCCAGGGACTGAAGGGACATGCCCAGAACACGGCTGCCCAAGCAGGTGAAGGGCCCCACACCAGTGACACTACAGATAGGTTTTAAGGAGGAAACTTTAGCTTTGTGACTTGGAACATTTACTGTGACCGTTGTGTGAAGTATGCAAAAAGGACTTTGCATTATGCATGGCTTTACTTCCAGTGCTTCCAAAGAAGAATAAAAAAATAATTTATTGTGGGTTTACTTTCAGTTGCAGAATGTTGTTATTAAGTAGTATAAGTAATAATTAATATTTTTGATTGCTATATTAGACTAATTACATTTGCAGCTTTTTACATATAAAGCTAATTTTGGGGTTGGGGAGATAGCTCCATGGCACAAGTGCCTGTCTGGCAAGTGCAAGGTAGTGAGTTTGAACCCCAGTCCTGCAAAAAAGTTAAAAAATTAAAAATTAAAACTAATTTTGAGATACTATTTTAAATAGAACAATAAGTATTATTTTGTTTTTACGTATTTTCAAAAAATCATTTGGGGGTTGGGGAGATAGCTCCGTGGCACAAAGGCCTGCCTGGCAAGTGCAAAGTCATGAGTTCAAACCCCAGTCCTGAAAAAAAAAAAATTGTTTGTTTATTTATTTGGGCCATAGTCTCATTATGCAGCTCAGACTCAAAGTGACCTTCCTGTTTCAGCCTCCTTTGCACTAGGATTACAAGTGTGCGTCACCACACCTGGTTTCGGTGGCCAGCACAGTGTACCCAGGATTCCAGGGCCAGCATGGCACGTGGTACTGGGGATGAAATCTGGGTGCTTGCACTGGCCAGGCAAGTACTTAGACTGGTCCTTACATCTCAGCAGACCCAGAATCATTTTCAAGTAAGAAAGCAGCCATGGAAAGTTGAAGGACTCGTGGCAGAAATGGTAGAGCAAGACTGTAATCCTAACTTTCACACCGATCAGAATAAATCTAACTTGGTTAGGATTTCGCTATCCTGGTTTTCTAAGTCATAGAGAATCAGGTGTAGCTCAGTGCAGTGATAAACAACACAGTGAAAAACCCATCCAAGGCCTGGCCCTAAAGAATCTCATCAGACAACAGGAAACATCACGTCAGGACCAGAGATCTTGTTGATGAATATAAATTCACACGCTTATGTGGGGGAAACTACACAGAAAAAAAAAAAAAAAAAACAATTGCATTAGAAAATCCAAAATGTAAAGTGACATTTTAATTAGCTCCTGTTTTGCTATAGATCAATCTCAGATTGTTTCAAAAAACACTAGGACTTCACTATAACGATCACCATGACAGGTGCACAGGTTAATATAACAAGTAGCGCCGGGCGTGGTGGTGCACGCCTGTAATCCCAGCACTTGGGAGGCTGAGGCAGGAGGATCGATGTGAGTTCGAGACCAGCCTGGGCTACAAAAGTGAGCTCAAGGCCAGCCTGAACTGCATAGCGAGACCCTGTCTCAAAAAGCAAAGAAAAAAAATATATATATATATAACAAGTAGCATTCCGTGTTGTTCAATTTTCTTACATGACCCACAGTCCAGTGCCAGCGAAGGCAAACAGTGATCTCGGTGCTTACAGAACTTTCTGTTGACTGTAATCCAAAGGATGCTCAGAGGTAGCAATCCTTTGAGGCTTAAAGAATCTCAAAATGTATGAGCCAAGAATACTCGGGCAAACACCTACAAGCACCTGCACAACACCAGATAAATCCTGTCCCACTCAAGATGAGTATAAATGTTTTAGTTCTATGAATTTGAGAGGTGCACATACTTCTCACATGAAGTGAAACCAATACATTTTAGGATAACATTCTACAAAGAGCCATGAAGGTCACAGTGCTCCTCTGTGATCAGTGGCTGAGAGAGGGCGACCGACTTAAGTGAGAGCCACCTGACAGATTAGCAAAGTTCTCCGTCAGCCTGTGGATGGCTGACTGGCAGGTGCACCCCAAGGCAGGAGGTCTTACCCCAGGTGCAAGTGGCAGCAAACAATCCGCTTGCGACCTGGATGGAATAAAAAAGGAAAGAAGGGAGCCGGCCCTTTCATTCCTTCAAAGGAACCTTTGCCATTACCTCTCCTTTCTTTCACCTCCACTCCTCAGGTGGCCTCTGCAAGCCTACCTGGTAAACCCTTTACATAACCCCAGGAAGCGCCAACACAGCCCTCTTACCTAGTGGTTGGGATTATTAATCCTACGCAGCTGACAGCCTTAATACTGGGTGCTGAGAACTCTACAAAACTATCTCTACCTCAGATGGTTACGGGAGCTCAGTTTCAATAGGTAAATCAAATACTGTATTTCTATGATTCAATTTGTCTCTGTTGTGTAAAAAGGCGTCTAACACACAACGCGCATTCAGTGTGTGTTACATCCATGTCATTTTGTTTTATCGTATGACTGGGCATTCAAGAGCTCAAACTCACTTTGGCTTTTTCTTAAAATAAAATATTCTTAAAAATAAAAAGAAAAGGCCTTCATTCCTCAACAGGTAACATTAAATAAGTTTATGTGAAGTTCTCAAATTCCTAATAGTGAATAGTAACATAAAAAAGAAACTAAATCTCTCACTGTGCTGTCCAGTACAGGAGGGATCTTGTCTAAAATCAAGCTCCTAATATTCCGACCTCTATTCCATAATGCACGCACACACACGCACACACACACACACACACACACACACACCTTGAGCAGCTTTCTCTATCTCAATAAGCAGAAATGTCATTTTTATATTTTCTTTTCTTTCTATAACTGGGTCTCACTGCGTTGATCAGACTTCACAGTGATCCTGCTCTTTTCAGCCTCCCAAAGTGCTGGGATTACAGGCATGCACCACCAGGCCCAGTCTCAGTCGCCGTCTCCACGCCCCTGTGAGTGTCTCCACCGGCCTTCGACTCCCACTTCTCCTGCCCCAGCCTCAGTGCTAGGTTACGGGCATCAAAAGTGCAGCCTTAGAGAAGCCTTTCTCGTTCTTTATTTCTTCCTTTCCATGGATTACGTCAGCAATGACATCTTCAAGGCTCTACCTCCAAATTGTATCGAGAATCAAACAGATACTCCAGAACAGCTAAGTCTTTATCAGAATCGTTGCCGTTCACCCACGTTGCCACAGCAGGCCCTGAGAGGTGGCCCGTGTCCACTCTTGCGTGCCTCCAGACTGCGCTTGCGCTGCAGGGGGAACGACCTGGCCAAAACACAGCCCAGCTCACCGCACCTCTCTCTCCAGCTGGACGCCGTGGCGTCTGCCTGCCTCATGCAGAACTCTCAGGCCCGCCCTGACCAAGAAGAGCGACCATCCCGGAACCTTTTGCCCTCACCTCGGACTGTTTCTGCCGAGGCCTCTGCTGCCTGCACAAAGAAGCCTCGGGTTGGCCTTGATGACCCGGAGTACAGATGCCCCTGGCACTCACCTTCCGCCCCACCCAGAATGGGCCCACTTGCATTCTTCGGGATCCTTACTGAACCGTCGCAGCTCTAGTCAATCCCTTCCTGAGCATCTACGCATGTTTGTAACATTGTAGAGCGCCACTCTCTACCTCTCCTCTTTATTCTCTGTAAACATTTTTTTTTTTTTCAAATTTAAACATTAGCTGTCATAGGTCCCCTCCAGGGAACATAAATAGCAGGAGAGCAGAAATTTTCCTTCTCCCTCGGCACTCTGTGCCCAGACCCGGGTGCTTCTTCTAGAATACAGTAAGTGCTCCTGAACGCTCTGTTTTCTTTCTTTCTTTCTTTCTTTCTTTCTTTCTTTCTTTCTTTCTTTCTTTCTTTCTTTCTTTCTTTCTTTCTTTCTTTCTTTCTTTCTTTCTTTCTTCCTCTCTTCCTTCCTTCCTTCCTTCCTTCTTTCCTTTTTAATGTAGTTAGTACAGGGTCTCCAGGGTCTCACTACACAGCTTGGACTAATAGTGATCCTCCTGGTTTCAGCTTCCCAAGCACTGAGATTACAGGCATGCAGGAACACGCCTGGTCTCAGTCGCCGCCTCAGCACACCCCAGAGGCAGAGCCAGCACAGCACGGGGATCAAACTCTGGTCCCTGCGTCTGCCTAAGCAGGCACTTTAGTTCGCTGAGCTGTCTGGTCGGCCCTTTCCGAATATTTTCTAATAAATAAGTGAGCACTGCCATTGTAATACACAGACCCAGCTACCATGCTATTTTTTTTTTGTACTCAACATATGTTTAATTTTATTTTTCCATACTGTGCATTTTTACTTATTAAAAAATATAATATGCAATATAACAACCATGGTTGAATCCCTGTTATTGTGCTTAGTGAAATTCTGAATCATTTCTAATGATTTTTTTTTCATTTTTTAAAATCTCCTTAAAAATAAGAAGTTTAAAGTTAAAAAATAAAGAAGTAGGGCTGGGGAAATAGTTGGGTGGTCTCAGCACCTGCCTAGCAAGTGCAAGGACCCGGCTTCCATGTCTGACACTGCATGCCATGCCAGCCCTGGAGCCCTGGGTGTGCCATGCTGGCCCTGAAACTAGGCTCGGTGGTGCATGCCTGTAATCTCAGCCCTGGGGAAACTGAAACAGGAGGATCACCATGAGCCCTAGCTGCTTAGCATGACCCTGTATCTAAACAATGATAATAAAAAAGTAAAACTCAAAGCATCATGTAGACGTTTCTCTCTAGAAGTACATCACTATGTACCATAGTCAAAAACCGAAGCGCAGTTTGAACTGACTGCAAGAGCAACCATGCATGAGTGGCATTAGTTTTGTGAGCAACTGTTCACAAAAACTATGACTAGACTTACTGCTATATATATATATATGCCAGCTCAGCCTGCCCTGGGTGGGGCTGGCACAGCATATTGTTCCGGGGATCAAACCACAGTCCCTGCAGCTGCCTAAGTTTACCTAAGCAGGTGCTTTAGACCACTGAACTAGCTCGCCGGCCCCATAGACTTACCGCTTTGACTAAGGATATATCTCAGTCCTTAGGTGTTTGCATTAGAATGAAATTAGCAATCACCTAATCAGTAGGGTAATCAATACTAAGAGCAGGGAGGGCACAAAGCTCACCGTGTCGTCACAGCCTTAGGAAATACATGTTCCGTGCCACCTGAAAGTCAATTAATATGACATGTCCTTTTCTCAAATGGAAAACTTTAAAAGATCCACTGAACTCAACCCATTTAAAATAATATACTTGAATTAAGTATATGACCACGGTAGAATTTCCTCACTGTGCCAAAAATAACCTGGAGTCCCACAGTAGGACAACTGGCAGAGTCCAGTGTCACTGGGGCACCCTGACTGACCAACAAGCATTATTTTTCCCCATAATAGGCAGCTGAGAAGGCTTTTAGTTATCATGCACACTGTGTCTTCATCTCTTTTTTGTGCACGTAAACATGTGACCACCGCCTTCTTTTATGGAACGCCCTCTTTGGTCCAGATCCTGCCAAAATAGTACTACAAAAAAAGGTGCCTCTAGGCTTCTAGAATGCAGGAGGAAGGGGCTTCCACATTCCCGTGAGGACAATGGAAAAACCCAATCAAAATCCACTTTTACAGAAGTCCTGAGATTAACGGAAGTCGCAACAATGCAAAGACCAATCACTTCAAAAAATGATTGAACCTTGGTAAGCAGACTATGTTTCGTGGCGTGTCCGCCTGCCCTACTCTCAGTCCCCTTCGCCTGTGTTCCCACCAGCCTTCCAAGCATCCGTGCATCTCCAAAGGCTAGAATCTAGTTTTAAGAAGAGCTACAGAACTATATGCGAGACGAGCCAAGAGCCAGACAAAGGAAGGAGAAATACCATAGGAGCAAGAGCCGCAAATGGAGCTGGGGAGATAGCTCAACAGAATAAGTGCTTGCCTGGCAAGTACAGGGTCCCGAATTCAATCCTCAGCACCACCAAATAAATAAATAAATAAGTAAATAAATAAATAAATAAAAACATAACACTGAAGGCAAAGTCATAACCTCACAATAAGCTAAAAATTAATATTCCTTATGAATTTAAGGGCAAAATCCATCAACAAACTAGTAGCAACCTGAAGCTGGTAACACATCAGAAAGATTACTCATCATAACCAATTGTAATTTACTGTGGGAATGCAAAGTTGGTTTAACACCTGAAAGTCAATTAATATGCCGTACTAATGGAATAAAGAACAAATCCTGGCTGGGGAGATAGCTTGGCAGTCTAAAAACCTGCCTGGGAAGCACCAGGACCAGACTTGACCCCCAGTACTGAAGGCTGCACTGCCCCAGAACCCCTGGTGCACCATGCTGGTCCCAAAACCAGATGTGGTAGTATGTGCCTGTAATCCCAGCACTAGAGAGGCTGAAACAGGAGGGTTCCTATGAGTCTGACCTGCATAGTGAGACCCTGTATCCAATAAATAAAGAAAAAAAAAAAACTACTTGTCCATCCTAAAAGTTGCAGATAAAGCATTCTCACATTTCATGATTAAAAAGGAAATAAACTTTTAAGCTGGGCATGGTGGCGCATGCCTGTAATCCCAGCACTCGGGAGGCCAAGGCAGGAGGATCGGTGCGAGTTCGAGACCAGCCTGGGCTACCAAAGTGAGCTCAACGCCAGTCTGAAATGCATAGTGAGACCCTGTCTCAAAAAATACAAAAAAAAAAAAAAAAAAAAAACAACAACAACTTTTAGAAAACTTGCTCAATCTGTTAAATGTTGTCTATGAAAATTCGACAGCTAACATAACACTCAGTGGAGAAGGACAGAACCTCTTTATCTAAGACATGAACAGGAAGACCAGCGTGTATGTGGTCACAGTGACACCATTTCTGTACTGGAGGGTCTAGTTTTGGAAAAAAGGAGTAAAAGGCACTAGGGAGTAACGGAATGGGCCTAGAATCCCACCTTCCAGGGCCTGTCCTCAGCAATTGGCTTTCTCTGCCAAGGACACACATTACCACAAGCACACTCAGCTACGGAACTCCTCGTCCCACAGCCCACTGATCAGTATGGCTACCCAGGATCCCATCGCCTTGCAAACATGTGACAGTTGGGGAGACTTCTGGATCTAAACCGCAGCAGAAAACCCACAGAGATCGAAGGCACAGCAGTGCGGCTGCCAGGCGCTGGGGCCGCATTACACGAAGATTGATTGCTAAATTATTAGGGTTTTGTGGAGAGGAGGTGATGAAATCATCTTGCACTTATACGGTGGGACTGCAGTTCTACTTTGGGAGTAAACTAAACTAAAAAAGTCACTAATGTGTACACTCGAGTAGGCTAAAATTCCTAGTGCGTGGATTACATACGAGCAAAAGTATTATCAGGGCTGGAACTTGGCTTTACTGCACGTAACACCTGACATGGAGAATACTGAGTTAAAAATAAGAGAGGTGGACCTCAGCTAATAAAGGACACTGATCTTCCTGTGGGCAAATTGCTTCCCACACCTGGGTTCTCTGCGCACACTTTTACATGACGAGCGCATCGTATTGTCATCCTATGCGACCCTGTGTGCCTTCCCCGTTGCTCTAGGCTGGTGATGGCCATCCTGTGGCATGCGTACCACAGCGAGCTATTCCTATGGCTGGAAGCTCTAAAAGGCTTGGCGTTGCTGTTCTCAGTATTTGTGACAGTCACAGCCCCTCTGCCGTTCCTCCTGCACAATTGTGGCGTTTGACTCAGACCACGTACACCTTTGACATTCAATGGAGAGTCGCTAGATGAAAGAATTAGGTTACAGTAATTACCATGAAAATAAAAAGTTCCAGGCTATGAACACTGTATTATATTTACAAATTAAACTGCTGCTTTTTCCTGGGCAAACATGAGTAATCGAAGATTTAATAAGTGTCTCCAGATAGGAATAAATAACGCAGGTTATTTTCTGGGAACTCTAATTAGATCTACATGACCTATTATATACAAGAAGTATTGCTGGCATACCAACCTATGAACAGATTTATATAGTTAGACTACTTGAGACGACTGTGAGACTCACTGCCATAAAACATAGCACAGTAATGTTTAAGCAAGAAAGAACTAAGGTAATACTTTGTGCACCATCACCTAAAAAGCCATAGAGAATGTAATTTAAACACAGGAACCCTGATTCCCAAAAACATCTTTGCAAATACACACAAGGACCTACTCAGTAACCCTGAAATTCTCAGATTCATAACATGTGAGGACAATCATACACCAAACATTTCCTAACAAGAGCGATGGTTCTTAAGAGATAATCCGATGGTGTAGATTCTCTTGCTGTAGACACCCCTATAAGCTCTGCCGTCACATTCAAAGGACAACCCCTATTCCTTGACAAAGAGCTTTACTATGGGCGTACAGCACATAGTCCTCACTTCGCTAGACTAATTAGTTCTCATGATCAACCTGGGCCAAACGTACAGCCCTTCTCTGGGTCCTACCAGCATCAAGCTGCCCTGCACGCCTCAGGGTTGCCATTCGGGTGCTTGGTCACCCTTGAGGCTCCAAGTGTCATCTTAAACTGGCTGCCTAGTAACCCCTCAACCTTCAGATTTAACGTTATATTTTCCAATACATCAATTACTTACAATTGATTTAGTATTTTAACCTCAAAGTGACAACATGAGGAAGCAGGGCCTTCGTAAGAGCAGCCTTTTGTCTCCTTGTTCGCTACCACTGTGGACACAGCAGCATTTTTCTGTAGGAGGAGCAAAGGGGGCGCTCGTTGGAAGCCATCCGTGCTGGTACCCGGATGTCGCCTCCGATGTGCTGGTACCCGGATGTGAGCTACTAACCTCCAGCACGGAAAGAACCAGACGCTCGGCAGTGCCCTCGGTCACCTCACCTGAACTTAATCCCTTCCATTTACTGTAGATTCCTGTTCTTTATCTTCACGGAAGTCAACTTGCGGAAGTTTCTGGTTCATCCAGCCTAACGTTCTGTCTCCAGCTAATCTGCATGTCTCATGTGAGTGGAGATTACACTTATCTATTTAATTCCCTACTTTATCTCTACTATTAAATAAAGTTCAGAGTGAGCACTCTATACATGTTTTCTTCACTGAATAAGAAATAAGCTAAGCTTGTTCGAACGCGCATTCCTTGCCAATAGACAGGTTCTGAATTCCTGAGGTGCTTGTGAGAGAAGAAGGGATCACAGGGGCAGCACCTAACGTTCTTTCGGGGCCAGTCTAGCCTACTTGTTTGAACTTACGGAGAAGCAAATAAACGGTCTAAAATGTAAAGATTAGAAGAAGTAAACTGCCACCTGCCAACTGGTTACCCAGCAGAAACTTACCGATGTGCTCTGTGTAATTTCCTAAGACAGAGAAAAGAAAGATAATCTACAATTCATTTTTCAAATTAAAGTTTAACTGCAGAAAACGAATGATCATGGTGGACAGTTAATTAAAACCTAAGGATGCAATATAATAGGTAGATATAGCTAATTAGTATTGGAATGCTTCTGTTAGAGACTTACGTTGGAATACAGCTAAATATCAGTGATAATTTATGTAAAAAGTCAGTTCTCATTCACAAACACACACACACACACACAAATGTTTACACTCACACACTCACACATCATTTGTACATCTTTTAAGTCCCATAAGCTCTGAATCAGGAGCAAGCGGAGAGGCACAGGAGCTGTCCAACGCCTGAGCTCATTCCTTCCACCAGTCAGGCAAAGCAGCCGTAGTGCAGCACACCAGAGGCTAGGACGGCCATGTGTCCCGCCTCACGGACTACAGTCTGGCGCCAAGGAGTGTGGGAAAGGGATCCAGCTCGGACTCCAGAAGCAAAGGTTGCGCCCGCAGCGAGGAGCACTAAAGCCAGCACAGACTTAACCAGCAGGCAGCCAGTGGGGTGTCCACAGCACCTCCCGGTGCCGGACCCAACGGCCTTCCGTCATGGCTTCTGCCACCTCAGTGGCTGGGTGGTGGCAACTCGCTCGTGGTCTGCCTCCCTCCAGGCCAACCCTGTGGGGCGCAGGTGTGGCGTGAGGTTCGTGACCCTGCACATAATCAAGGAGACAATGGCTCCAACACGCAGGAGGCCCCCAGCTGCAGGGCCAACCCTTCCACTGGGTCTTCATTCCTCTGTAAGCTCTGTGGCACAGAGGTAGCGACTTTCTTTCTTTGGATGAAAGGGAAGGAGCACTCTGGGCGGGCTCTATTTTTTCCTGCCCTCTTGACTTCCAACTTCATCCTGCGGCAGCCACGCCTGCGGCGGGCGCCCAATCCTATTTTCGCTGCAGCCTTCCCCACGCCGTCCTGGGTTACCTGTTCACAGCCATTACTAGCAACCTCGCCTCTGAAAGCATGACTTGCTCCGGCCTTTGCTGGGTGGTACCCGATTCTGTCACTGCCGCCCCCTCAGGCTGCTACGCAGGCACGACTCCCAGCCTGCGACACCACCATCCCATGGCCAATTTGCTCTTTTGTTCTCACCCATCCCACTGAGGTATTTTTAAACACGTTATCTTTAGCACGCTATTTTGAACCTCTTTTTCCTCTTCCTAGACTTCCAGGATCCTGCTGCCAATTCTGACGATACATGGTGCCATGAGCGCCGGGGTACCCTGCACAGTCTAGACCTTTGGAGGGCTCCCTGTGCTACCGCTTCTTCCTGTGGAAGCCCTGGTGACAGTAGGGCTCAAGTTGTGGCTTCAGCAACTTTGTAGAAGTCCCACAGCTCCACTTTGTTTGTAAATCTTTTCTTCATGTTCTTAAATCACTGGCATTTATGACATTCCTCCGGGTTATAAAAGAAACTGCAGGGGCTGCAGAGATAGCTCAGTAGAATAAGCTCTTGCATGGCAAGCACAGGGCCTGAGTTCAATCCCCAGTTATGGAAAAGAGAAGAAATGAAAAAAGAAAAGAAAAGAAAAGAAGCCGCAGTTAGTGAAGGGTTGCTCTGGTAAGGTCAGGAGATGGAATGCAGAATTCTACTCTGCATTTCTTCCTGACCCAGTGGGAAGTTTGCAGATTCCTCCGCTAGAACGTCACTGTTTTGGGCTGTGCCGTGATTTTTAAAAATTAGCTAAGCAGGTGACACGCTGTGGAGGTGGAGGCAGTGAGGAGCCTGAAGTTTTGCTGAAGGCTTCCAGGCCCTCACTCATCATTTCCTTGTTTATTTGGTGGAACTGTTGGTAACACACTTCTTTTTTTCTTTTTTCTTTTTTGAGACAGGGTCTCGCTATGCAGTTCAGGCTGGCCTTGAGCTCATTTTGTTCGAGACCCTTGCTGGTCTCGAACTCACATCGATCCTCCAGCCTCAGCCTCCCAAGTTCTGGGATTACAGGCGTGCGCCAGCACACCCAGCTGTATCACATTTTGAGCAGACTAATCTCCTCCCATTACCCACAGTACCACACTGTTCGTCGTTACCAAGGAGCAGGGAATCTCGAATGCATCAAAGCTTAGCCCTAGGAAGCTATGCATGCTGGGATAATCAGGAACCTGTATCCACGTGCTTTTGGAAATCATTCTTAGATGAGTCTAGGTTTTAGACCATTCTTACCCAGGGAATGAAACTTGGTCCTTCTTCCCCATCTTTGTTGAATTTGTATTACTTATCAAAACTGTAAAACATACTAATGTTAAGTATTATTTTTGCCCTCAAGAACACCATGTTCTGAGGGCCAACAGGATAGCTCAGCAGACTGAATGCCTGCATAGGCGAGCGCTGGGACAGGGCATGATCCCTGATACCACAGGCCACACTGGCCCCCCACCCTAGGGTGTGCTCAGCCATTCAACGAGTCTGGGTGTCGTGGTGGACGCCTGTAATCTGAGTGCTGAGGAGGCTGAAAATAGGGCATCACTGTGTGTCCGAGCTGCCTGCGCAGACAGACCCTGTACTAAATGCATAAACAAAAAAAAAAGAAAAGAAAAGAAGAAGACCACGTTCTGGCACATTTGGGATGGGGAAATGTACGAGGGAGGAGGGAAACGGGCATTAATCACAAAGAATATTAATATAATTGTTCTAAACTGGCAACAAGAACCAAGCAGTATGGATCCACACAGAGCCAAATGCTTATCCAGGGCCATGAACACGAAACATTATTCTTTTTAAACGAAGTTTTGCTTTTATTTCTATTTATTTATTTACTTATTTATTTTGGCACAGGGTCTCACTACATAGTTCAGACTCATAGTGATCCCCAGTGCTGGGATTAGAGGCGAGCGCTACCAGCGTGCCCTGGGGACAGGGTTGGCATGGCGCATGGTACCAGAGATCGAAGCCCCAGTCCCTGCTCTTGTCTAACCTGGTGCTCAGTCCACTGAGCTATCTCGCCTGCTGTCACACGAGATTATACTTTCAACGCATTTTGACAGCCTGGTAGCACTTCTTCATACGCCAAAAAGAAAGGAAATGGATTTCAGGCCAAGAAAAGAACAAAGAAAACCGAATCGAAAAGCAAGAAAGTTGCTGGTGAAGATGGGAAGAACAGGTGTCCGTGGACTTAGGCTGGAATACAAGGGTGGTCAGACTCCCAGAGGGTCTCCGGTGGTGAGCCAGGAGCTTCCGGTCCCCTCCTTGGCTAACTCAGGGATTTCTAGCTGCAGAGAATGAGAACTTGGTGACCTTAACTGAACTTGGAGAAAGGGTGACTGGGAGCAAAGAATGTGAGTTTTGTGTAGGAGTTTGTTAGTTGAAGACAACTGAAGGATATGCATCCGATAGAAGGCGTAGTGTCTCTGAGCCCGCGCACACTTCCAACACGATGGTGACTGAAGAACCAGATAGAGATGAGAGGTGACAGAAAGAAACTCTGGTGGGAACATTACTGAGGAAAATCCGGACAGATTACCACCCTCAGAAGTACCGAAAGCCGAGAATGTCTTAAGATGACAACGTCAAAAACATCAAAGCTCAAAGTTAAGGAAGGAGTAGGGCGATGAAAACGGAACAGGTAGGTGTCACACTTGGAAACTGGTTTGTAGCCAGAGAGAGCGGGGTTCAAACTCCTGGCAAGACCTGCGGTTTTCAGTGGGGGGCCCTGTTTTGGACAAGGTGTGGCGCCACAGGTTGGAGATGACGGAATGGCTGCGGTAGTTGGCTGGATGCACAGGGCGAATATCAAGTGTGACCAGGAACTGGAGACCAGACTGTAGAGGAAAGAGACGAGAAATGAGAGAGAACGCAGTAGGAAACGTTCTCGCAAGCTTCAGAGGGGATTTTCCAACCTGTGTGTACGTAGTTGTAAGTACTGCGTCTCCTAGATATGGCGGATGATTACCATGGTGCCTTGGCGCACGAGCAGATTTGTGTGCGAAAAATTTGGTTCGCGAACGGAAGTGCTTGCCAAAATTTTATTTTTGTTTGTCAACTCTGCATTGGGTGAGAGACACAGCTGCAGCCATATTTCCCACAAAAAAAAAAAAAAAAAAAAAAAAAAAAAAAAAAGTGCGGGCATCCTTTCCTAAACCGTAGAACTAATTAAATTGATGAACTGAAGTGCTACTGTATGTTCATGCAAATTGAAAAGTCTGCTATATCTTGATTTTTTCTTTTCTTTTCATGGTATTTAGTACAGGGTCTCACTACACAGATTGAACTTGCAGTGATCTTTCCTGTTTTTCAGTCTCCCAAGCACTGGGATTACAGGCATGCACCGCTATGCCCAGTCTCAGTGCACCTCGGAGGCAGGGCTGGCACAGCAGGCCAGGGATCGAACCCCCAGCCCCTGTGTCTGACTAAGCAGGCACTTTAATCCACTGAGCTATCTGGCTGGTCCTTTGAATTTCAATAAAAAACAAATTATCTACAGAAAAAAAAAAGCTTGGGTTATTTCAACTACAACTCAAGGATTTTTGCCCCCCACTTTTGATGCATTTGTGAGCTATTTCTTCTTTATTTGATTTCCATGATTGATTGATATCATACAAAAGTGACATACAAAAAAGCCACAGGAGGGTAAAGACACCTCACACCCCACGTTCTTTTCATACCGTCTCCCATTCTCAGAAACTCAGTGGAATGAATAAAAAGAGCAAACTTGATGAACACTAAAATAAAGGAACATCCACTGACTTTCTCAAATTTGGAAGAATATGTTAGCGTATTTGAATCCAAGTTGGATCACACCTCACTCCACCCCAGTGCACTGGGTGGTGAATATTCCACTGTCCTTAACAGTAAAATAATGCAGGGTGTGGAGGAGATTGGGGGGGCGGGGGGGGGGCGGATTTTTTTTCTCCCAAATGGGAGAAAAGGGCTGGAACCACGGGTGGGCCCTATAAGATGGATACATAGTTGCAGAGACATCTCCACCCACACTGGCTGGCCAGGGTGACAAAGCCAAAAGACTGTCCCGCCGATGGAATGCCACACTGGTATATACTGGCATTTTGCTAGCGCTAAGTTTTTAAAAGTACATATTAGGTATTATTAAGTGTGAGCAACCTTTTAGGATTAAAGAACTACACTTCCTAACCTCAACCTGCTGCGCCCAGATCTGTCTCTTGCTGTCATAGAGTTTATGCACTATTAACTCCACGGAAAGAAGGGAGCCTTCCTGGCAATTTGCTCCACAGAACCAACAGAAGCCTGAGAGGAAGACGTAAAGACGGCGCAGAATACGTCATCTATGGAACAGAAATTGGTCCTAGCACATCGAGGGCCCCGTCTAGATTTCTGCACATCATTTTCTCTGTCTCTCAGCTAACAAGCAGATGCGTACATTTCGTTAACAATTCTACAAATGAATAAATGGCTTCTTCATTCCTTCTACATTTCTGTACTAGATCACGATTATGAGTTTCTGTGGGGAACAAGCTATTTTACTGGTGCCTCCCTGAAAAGAAAAAAGAAAGACTAGCCCAGTACTAACTGACCACAAAAAACAGGCTTGAAAGAAAACCAGTTTGATAGGTTACAACCATTTTGATTCCTTTTTTTTTTTTTTTTTTTTGTATTTTTAGGGAAGGGTTTACACAGTGTTTCAGGTCTCACTACTAGATCCGACTCGTAGTGAATCATCTGTTTACAGCCTCTTAAGAGCTGGGATTACAGGCACACACCACCATGCCCAGTCTCAATTGTAGTCTCAGTGCGCCCCGGGGAGGGAGCCAGCAGGACACATCCAGGGATCGAATCCTGGCTGCTGTGCCTGCTCGCAGGAGCTTTAATCTGATGAGCTACTTGGCCAGCCCTCATTTTGTTTTCTTATCAACTTTGATTTAAAATTTAATTAATTAATTAATTCATTCATTCATTCATTCGTGTATTTGGATATTACAGGGTCTCACTACATAGCCCGGACTCGTAGTGATCGTCCTGTTTCCAGCCTCCCCACTACTGAGACCAGGCACGCACCACCGTGGGCCGACCTGGTCACAGGCTCAGCGCACCCAGGGGCAAGGCTGGTGTGGAATGTGGTGCTGGGGACTGAACCCCGTCCCTTGCACCTGACTAAACAGGTGCTTACCCACTGAGCTATATCGCTGGCCCCTGACTTAGCCTTTTAACTCTTAAAAATAAGGGGTTACTGAAGCAGTAGCCTACGTTAGCCAGCTTCTAGAAGAATGAGCACACACATCAGGGCTCTGGCTGCCCAAAATTACCCTGAAGTTTCCATTTCCTCTCACCAGCCCAATCCCATCTTGCCTTCTACCATGAGGTGAAATTATTTCTACGTTTGCAGTCCCCACACATTAGCACCTCCTTTAAAGTACTTCATTCCACAAAGTGCTATTCAAGGTTTTCTATGACTTGAACATTCTAGTCTACTTAGGCTCTAGCGAAGAAATTAATGAAAGAGACAGCCACTTAAAATACATGATCCTTGTTCACACTTCATTGAATATTTTAAATGCCTGTTTTGTTTTATAGCTTTTACATATTCCTTTGGAGTTTTAGCTGTGTTGCTTTTTATAACCAAGAATTTGAATCTCCCTCTAAGCGACTAAGTATTATCTAGCTTATAAATATGTTGTCCTTACTTACACATCTATTATTCTAAAATGAAGCTAAATGTGAAAATTCATGTCAGAGTGCCATAGTTTAATCACTTTAGGGCAAGTATAATGGAAATTCTTCATTAATATGAAAAAAACTTTATTTCAATTATTTTCTAAAATTGTAAGTGAGGGTCAGCCAAATAGCTCAGCTGAGCAAAGCATCTGCAAGCAGGTGCAGGGGTCTGGGCGGGTTCGAAACCCAGGCCAGCCCTGCTGGCCCTGCCCCCGGGGCTCACTGTGATGGCAATTGAGACCCGGTGTGGTGGTGCGCACCTGTAATCCCAGATTTTGAGAGGCTGTAAACAGGTGGATTGCTATGAGTCTGATCTGTGTAGTGAGACCCTGAACACCCTGTAGATCCCTCCCTAAAATACAAAAAATAATAACTGTGAGCAAACTCAGCCTCCACTCCTTAGTACTTAATTTTCATCAGACTTACATTCTGCATAGTTGTCATTCAGAAGGATTTCAGACTCAATGTGATTACTCTAAGGAATAATTGACTTAAGAACACAAATTTACAACTATATTAAAACCACACTGATAAAAATTGATTCTCCCATAGGTAAACTTTATCATGTACAATTGAAAATTCAGAAAATCATGAATTTAAAAGAATAATTAGTAGAGTAAAAGACTTATTGCCATTAACCACCCTCAAAATGCTTTCTGTTGTTGTTGTTTGTTTGTGTAGGGTCTCACTGCACAACTTGGACTCAGAGTGGCCCTCCTGTCTCAGCCTCCACAGTAGTGGGATTACAGGTATTTGCCACCACGCCTTGGCTGGGTGCCTGGCTCAGTATGCCTGGGGATGGGGCTGGCACAGCATACTGTGCCAGGTCCTGTACTTGGCTATGCAGGGGCTCAGTCCACTGAGCTATCCTGCCAACCCCTGATCCCCTCACTCCTGCCACGTTTTGAAGAGGTTCTCAAGTCCTCTTTGTGGAGTGCCTTTTGTTGAGCTGGTGCCCCGAAAACTGGAACTGATATAAAACATTAATGTTTCAGGGTCATTTTGAATTTATGAAAAAACCGAAGGCCTCATGCTGCCCAATCCAGTAAATAAGATGGACAAGGACACACTAACCTTTTATTTTATAGAAACTGTCATAAACATTTTAAATGGATCAAGGACATCGAGCTAGCCACAAAAACAAAGAAGAGGACTTCCAGAACTGCTTCAAAACCTCAAAAAAAAAAAAAAAAAAGAATAAGTGTTTGAACTGAAGGGAAGTGGGGTTATATTTTGGGAGGGGTGGTTAATGATAATTCATTTTTACCCTAATAATTTTTAAATTTTTATTTAAACCATTTTTATATTTTTTTCAATCAAACCTCATGCTTGTGGAATAGTCAGTACCTCTGGTCAGTTACTATCTATCAATTAGAAGATCTACGTAGTAATTTCACTATCAGATTCGACTCTGCACCACTTATCCATGCAGTCCAAGTGTAACGGTGACAGGGTGCACTGGCTCTGTGGTCGCCTCCCTGTTTCTTGGTGAGACCTCACTCCGACAGCCCAGTAGGTGGCCAGGAACATGCTATCCAATGAGGCTTCATCTCCTCCTCTGACTACAAGACCCTCTGACCTGTACCCTTGGCATCTTACGCAAAGGACGCCAGACATCTGCCATGTGACAGGCTTACTTACTTTTTACTCGCTGCTGGAATAAATACCTGACACTCAAAATGAAGGAAAGAAAGGTTTATTTAGCTCACAGTTACTGGAGGTTCCAGTCCATATTCGGCTGGCCCAAGGCTGAGTGGACCAGGGCAGAGAGCATCCAGTTCATGGTGGCAGAACAGAAACAATCGCAACAGAGGCAACCGACCAAGCAGGGGAGCAGAGAGCAACAGCCTGAGTCTGTCTCTCTGTCTCTCTTTAAATTGCATCAGGCTCTCGGCCTCAGCCTATCTGCCTCAGGCCACACCTATAGTTCCCAGCAGTACTCAGACCCATAGTCTCATCAGTACTAAAACACATAATCCCAGTGGATCATCAGTGAAGTCTCAAACTCTAGAAGTCCCCACCGCATGGTCGCATGAGGCTTTGGGGGGACAACTAGACACAAACCATAACATGGTCCAAGCTGCAGCAGGGAAAAGTTGGGGTGCAGAAGTGTTCCTCATTTTCTGCTACCTGTACAAGTAGCACAGAGGAAGTATGTCCACTGAACAGAAGGGGAGCTGATGAAAGGCCTAGGGCCTGAGGCACTTTCTCAGCCGCTCCAGTCCCTCCACCCAACTCTTTTGTCCCCTCTTGCATTGGGCTGGTTGTCCCTTTGCAAAACATAATAATGGAAGTTTAGAGCTTAAAGGTACAAAACACCTCACTGCTTAAGAAGCAAGGTTTTAATATTTTGAAATGGATTTCAACTTTGACATATGCTATTCATAGCCAATCCAATTATATAACAACAGGATTGATTTTTTTTTTTTTTTAAACACTACAGAATGGAAGCAGAATTCCATGTTCGAAGGCGTAACAGATTGAGTTTTTCAGGCTTTCCAAATTTCACAGGTCAAAGTTTTAGTTTTCTATCTATCACCGAGCTTGGAGGGAACCTCCCGTGAAGTAGTTGCAAGTTTATTGAGGCTGGGAGGCATGTCCCTCACTGGATAGGGTGACAGGAGGAGACAGGGCTCAGACTGCCTCTGTGATGTCAGACCAGGGCAGCAAGGGCAGGGTGGGGCACTGTCAGGTGGTAGATACCGAAGGGTTCATCAGCTAGAGCCCTAGCCCAGGACTTGCAGCCCCAGGACCTGACTGTGAGAAAAGAAATTGTGTTGCTATGTACTTGGTCTGTGTTACTTTGTAACAAGAGCGGAAGTACGGCGGGACATACTTATTACACACACACACACACACACACACACACACACACACATCAGAGCAACCTGCCTGATTCACACAGATCACTATAAAAGAGGGCAGTAGTTTATAATTTAATTCCCATCCAGACAAATATAAAATAAAATGCATGAAGAGCCACTTTGAATAAGGAAAGGCCAATTCAAAATAGTCGTTTTGGCGTCAAACGATCTTTTCCTCTTCTGTAGTACCGTTCAGTGACAAGCCAGTCTCGCAGCTCTGCCTCATCTTCTTTCTGACAAATGCTATCCGAGGGAAAGACCCGGTGGGCTTCATGATGTCAGGTCTATTCTACTCAGAGAACCACTGCTCATGACAGGAAGAGGCTTAGGTCAGTAGCCTGAAAGGAATTCTCGTTCAAGATTAATTCCTGGTCTGCTGGTGGATTCAAGAGATTTAAATGGATTTTATCTATTATTTTCTAACAAAAGCCATCTTTTAAAATAATTTCATTACTAGAGACTCCGGCTGAAGCATCAGCCTGCGAGACCCGAGAAGGAGGAGGTGACCTTCTGTCACCATGGCTGGGTGTAAGGATCAGAGTTTGGCTTTGGACACAGAAGCGCGGTAGGCAGTCAAGCTGCACGGAAAACAACAGCACATCATTTCAAGAGGTGTTAATTTCAGCCTCCACTCCACTGATACAGCTCAGACTGCCAGCGGCTAGTGAGATGCCTCAGCGATCTAGAGCACCTGCTTAGGCAAGCTTAGGCAACCGCAGGGACTGAGGTTCGATCCCTGGCACCACATGCTGTGCCAGCCCCACCCCCAGGGCAGGCTGAATGGGCCATAATATATATATATATATATATATATATATATATATATATATATATATATATATATATATCCCCAAAACTCAGACTGCCATTTCTAATTTATTTTTCTCTGTTCAAAAAATAACTGGGGCTATGGACAGGTCTTTTGGTCTGGTTACAGTGGCATGGCAGGGCATTATCAAGTGGCTCATTCCAGAAATCGTCATTTGGATAAGTTCAGGAAGGTGACAGGACGCGGTGTGTGGGTGAGGACATCTGTCCCACCTATTTCTCAGGCAAGGAAAAGCCTGCAGGCTGTGACCAAAGGCCCTTGCGGTCCCGCCAACATGACCTGTCTTCTGAAGAGTGCGGCTAAGATGTTTTATGCTAACACCATTTTGTGTGTTATATTTTATGCTTCTTGAGGGCAAGGATTTCTGCGGGTTCATTTATCCTTCCAGTGCCAATATATCTACTGCCCTTATCTGGATGATTTACAACAGCTGGCACGTGACGAAGGAAGAGGAGAAAAGAGGGTTTCTACTGTGTCTATTTGCTGAAAATCTTCATCTTGCTTTTTTTTTTTTTTGGTAATAAAATGCTTTGCCAAGCCCCAAATGATTCTGGTTTATCTTCTTGAAGATCAATTTTAAAGTAATAACACTGAATTCCTCTCATAAATCCTCCATATTGAAAATGACAAGGGAGATAAAAATAAGCAAAAGTAGCCGGGGGAATCAGTGTTACTCTCCTCCACAAACGTGGTGATAAAACAAACTATCACCGTCACTGACCACTCTCCACAGGTACCGACTTGGCCTGCGATGCCTTTGGCCCGCCGTCTCTTGAAGTCCAGCGTTAAAAAATAAAAGCACTTCAAAACTCAGAGCGATACTGCTGACTGTCAAAATTCCTCTCATTGTTGATCCAATTAGCACCAATGGTCAAGTCCTCAGTTTTGACCATTTTGTGAAAATAAAAACCCGTCCTGTACCCATCAGAGCCACAGTGTCCAAAGGAAATCGAATTATAACAAAGGAAATAGCCTCCCCCAAGCCATTCAATTACAAGTTGGAGGGAACCCTCAAACTGTATAAACTTTGTAACTTGCAAATAAGTAGAAAGGATCTCTTAACCCATGACTGATTTACCTTGGGCGTCTTCCCATTTAAAAAATATTAAAGAATAACTCAATATGCCAATCATCCCAAAATAGCAACGATCCTGTTTACACTTTTCTCCTGCATGTCATGAACTCCAGGCAGCAGAACTAGCAGATGTCTGCCCGGATCCCACCCGGAGCTTTCTGTCTCCTCACGGAGTTGAAAAGAGAACAAAACAAATTTTAAATAAGACCACAGAACACAGAGGCCTGGAAGAACCTCAGGACGAGTCAGGGTGTGAGCCCTAGACAAAGTGTCTTCCTTTCTCTTTTTCAAAATGCTGGAACTCATTTTCAAACTTCAGGCTCTGGCAGAACATTCCTGCTCTACTATCCAAACATTAAGCTTTACTCATAACTCATCAATGTTTCAAGAGACTTTGTTACATCTAAATTCTCTTTAACGTGCCTATGCGTGTTCAAGAACAAAACCATACCAACACTCCTGCATATTAAATTCCAACTAGCAGTCGACTGAAAATGAAAACTGGTCATGTGAAAAATTAAAAAGGAAGAACTAAGCTTAGTCTGGGTAAATGCTGGTCATCGTGTCTAGCGTAGCAGCTGCCACGTGGTGTGACTGGGTGATCCTTTAAACCATTTCCTCTTTTCAAATCTGCTGCACATCGTGAAGGAAACAAAGACCCAAAACTAAAAAACAAAATTTGGAGCGCTTTATTAGCTGATCTCAGCGGCCACACTCTCTTGTGGGTCCAGGGAAATCAAACAGCCTGCTGAGGTGAAACAAAGATTTTAAAGAGAGAAACCACAGGGCTGCGGAGGGAAGGGCAGGACCTTGGGAGTTGCCTTTCGTTCTTGTAATCAGGAAGGGGACATTCCACACTAGGCAGGACTGCAACTAGGGAGGACATCTGCGGCCAGGGTTGGAGTTCATAGGGAGGACAAGGTTTCACAATGTAGCAATCACCTAGTTTGTTACAGAGAGAGGTAGTGAAATGAGCTTACAGCAGTGGAGAGATACAGAGTTTTGGTCAAATAAAGGTAATAACAAGAGTTTAGACCAAACAAAAGCAAAAGGCAGAGTATGTCTTGGTGTAGGAGGGCTTGTGTCCACCAGGGCAGGGGTTAAGTCAATTCTCCATTTGAGCATGGGGACACCTGGGGTCACATCTTGCCTCTAAAAGGTTCTTGAGCAGTGGGACACCTGGGGTCGTATCCTGTCTCTAAAAGGATTAGCACATTCCATGATGTAGGGCTGGACGGGGTGAGGCAGACAAAAAGCAGCTCCTAAAATGCTGGGATAGTATCAGATAGAGTCACTCAGGTCAGCTTACCACAAAACCCTGAGCTCTGTTCTGTGTGGCTAGGGCAGCTGCCAAGAATTCCCTCAGTCTATAAATCCCACCTGACCGAGGACCTCCCTCTACTCATGTCTTTCATGCACCCTCTGTCTTCATTCGAGTGCTAGCCCTAGATTCCACTACACTGAGCATCCCTAAAGAGAGGCAGGGACGCCTGGATCCGCCGCAATATTTCATAAACTATGCTAAATTTCACAAATCTTTGTTGATAATGCATTCCTTTGTATGACCTAAAACATGCAAAGGACACACTGCCAAGAAGGGAATGGTGAAGCCACTGAGATAATGGGACAAAATCAGGCAGAAAGGCATAAAAAAAAAAAAAAATGTTCAGATGTTCAGGGGGAGATTGATATAAAATGCTCCTAAAATTTAAAAAAAAATTACAAAGATGAGTGACTCAGAGTCTTGACACAGTCTCCAACATAGAGCCTGCGACTTCAAGGAAGTCTCTTATTAAAAGAAACCAGTGACTCCACTTCCTTCCCTGTGGCTCAGAAAAGACAGCCCTAGATAGAAGGTGCGGGATGGAGCGGAGGCTGGGGACGTGGGCCTTGTCCCAATGCCGCTGGTTCTGCTCTGTGTATTCCGGCTCCTGGCTCCTCGGGGCTCGGTGGGCCTGGGCGTACCTGCAACCCCAGCACTCTGTGGAGCCCGCTAACAGCGTCAAAGACCAAGCCGAGTCTGGGTGAATCACTCACACAGATATACTCCATCTCAAAATAAAAAACTAAAAAGCATTTTTAAACCTTTAAAGGCTGTGGGTGGGATCAGCTTAGTGAGAAGGCCCTGAGTCCAACTGCCAGTATTTGCAGAGACAAAAAAAAAAAATCTTAAGACCAAACTCTAATGCAAATATATTTTGAAGCATCCTTAGAGAAGCCAAGGTTTTGTGATGCTCCTGGCTTCAGTGTACTTCACACAGCCTTATTGTAAGGCTGGTATGGCCCGGCACTACTAATAGATGCTATTATTGCAAACACCACTGTTGGGCTTGGGATTGAACCCAGCTCTTGCCATACCTCGCTCCTAGGTGTGGCCAGAGTCCGCTCCTCCTACCTCAGCTCAAGCCACTGTGGTCATCAGCCAAAGTGCCCAGTCTTCAGGGTGGTGGCTTTCCTCAGAGCCTTTGTCCTTCTCGGCTCTCAGGACACCCACAGCCCAGCTTCCCACAAACTCCTTTGTCTCATCCGTTCAGCTCCTGGGCTTTCACAGTGATCAGTGAAGTACAACCTCTGGTCTCCTCTATCACTTCACTTACTTGCTTAATTCTTATTTCCTGGTTGTGTCTGTTACGTTCTCTCTTTGCTGGTATAAAATACATGACACCCAAAATTAAGGAACGGAAGGTCTATTGCTTCTCCCTAGCACAGTATCCAGTCCAAGGCAGACTCTGCATATATCCATGGAATCAATCAGCCAGGGATTTCCACCGAGGACAATGAAGAATCCGTAACCCACAAAACATATGGATTAGATTGAATACATCCATTATAATGGTCTGTCAATAGTGTGCTCAAAGTAAATTTTCTAATAGTTTAGGATGACATAAATCACACATAGAACAGAACTTGAACCTAAGCCATGCTCTCAAGGCAGCAAAGCTTGACTGCAGGTAGGGCTATTGAGAAAGAAGTCACGTACAGGTGATTACATGTGCCTCACACGGGTATCCAGGGAAAGCAAAAGAGGGGGGACATCAGCAAAGATTTCTGTATTTTATTGAACTTGAAGTAGTCATTCTGATGACAGCAGTAATTGCCAGTACTGAGTACCTGTCATACGCTAGTCACTCTAGCTGAGAAGCACTGTTTCTCAGTTTAATTGTTTGATTATAAAAGCAATGGGCATTTAGTGTACTGATTCAAACATGGGCAAGGTTCCAGCAGGACTTTGGGGGCTGGGGAGACATCTTGGTGGTCTAAGTGCCCGCCTGGCAAATGAAAGGACCACAGTTTAATCCCTGAGACTGCATACTGTGATGGCCCTGGAACTCTGGGTATGCCATGCCTTCCCTGGAACCAGGAGTGGTGGTGCATGCCTGTAATCCCAGCACAAAGGGAGGCTGAGGCAGGAGGATCATTGTGAGTTTTGAGACCAGCCTGGGTTACAAAGTGGGGCCATCCTGTAATTCATAGCAAGACCCTATCTCAAAAGAAAAAGAAGACAAGGGGAAGGAGGTGGAGGAGGAGGAAGAGGAGAAAGGGGAGCCAAGGAGGAGGAAGAAGAGAAGGAGGTGGAGGAGGAGGAAGAGGAGAAAGGGGAGCCAAGGAGGAGGAAGAGGAGAAGAGAAAGAAGAGGACAAAGAAGACGAGGAGGTCAAGGAGGAGGAAGAAGAGATAAAAGAATATTTAATGAGAGGAGAAATTTCTCTGTCACCATTTACAGAGTGTGGTTCTTATGTTACAACATCATCACGCATGTATGCTTAAGCAGAACTAGAACAAAATGTAGGCACGAAAGGGACCCTGCCTCTGAGCCTGGTTTCCAGCACAAGTCCGTGGAGGCCCTGTGTGAGGAGTGTGTGACCGCTGGAAAATGTATGAGCGAACATTTCATACCCCACCAGCACTGTGACGTACTGCATACTTGTACAGCTGGGACAAGGGAGAAGGCCTCTTTGTTTTATTGTTTTATTAGTTTTCATGTGTTTAGTACAGGGTCTCACTACGCAGATTAGACTCGTAGTGATCCTCCTGTTTTCAGTCTCCGCAGCCCTGGGATTACAGTCACGGGCCACCACACCCAGTCTCAGTCACCGTCTCAGCGCACCCCAGGGGCCAGGCCTGCAGGCCACTTGGCACTGTGCTGTGCCTAAGCAGGCGCTTTAGTCCACTGAGCTTTCTAAACATGATGCTACCAATAAAAACAGTATTGGTGTGTACACGTGCGTGTGTGTGTATGTGTAAGTGTGTAAATGTGCGCATGTGCCTGTGTTTAGGATGGAATCCAAGACCTACTGCTATCCCTGACTGACATCCCAGTCCCCAAAATGGTTTACAGCTAACCTGCGGCCCACAAGCCTCAGTGCACTGGGCTCTTCCCTATCACTGAAAAGTCAGTAAGGTTAACCATGCTGCCGTCGGATCCCCGACTGGTTAATTACCATTAGGTTCCTTTCAATCCCCACAAAAAATAAGCAGCACTCCATGGCAAAGGAATGCTGCAACTTACTCAGTCATCTTCCTCCTGGTGGGCACCCAGGGTTTCCGGCTGGTCACTGTAAGCACTCTCCTACCTAGGTCATTACATTCTGATGCTAATATGGACACAGCACCTGGGGAGGCAGGTCCACTGCCCTCCACTCCCCCAAACCTAGGCAATGCTCCAAGGCCACTGCGCACACCACTGTCCTAAAAGACCCTTGGGCTCCCCTTGGGCTCCCCTTGCAAAGTCCTCAACCAACAGCCATGCAAGCCAGATTTTCAGGCACAGCAACCTGCAGTAACGTGTCTCCCTCAAAGCTCATTCAAGGTCCATGGTTACATCCATTATAACAGAATGCATTCTGGGAAGGGACACACACAGCTGACATGACTCAGCACCCTGTCAATCACGTTGTCAGTCATGCTCTAGAATACCCTAAGGAAGCTGCCCCAATCCAGCAGATGCGGCGCTGGGTCATGTTTCTTTCCTCTGGTGCTCACTCTGAGCATACCTTCACCTAACTAAACTTCAATAAACTTCAATGCTTTTTCCATAGGAAACCTGCCCTGAAACGCCTTCCCCTATGACAATAATACTAATTTCTTTATGGAATATTCTAAGAAATGAGATTACCAAGTCAATGAGTACGAACAACTTAATTCTTTCAACTTCTCCTCAATGAGTGACCTGAGAGCTACTCCTTTGGATGCCAGAGGCTCCCCAGAGCACTTGGAGCAGAAGCAAAGCAGACCCTGGGTGGAACTTTAAGTGAAGGAATATTGCAGGCATGCAAGGACAGGCTGGGTGGCAGGGAGGAATGTGAGGCTCACGAGGGCCAGTCAGGGATTTTGGGGCGCTGCTGGTCCTTGAGGGCAGTTAGGTAAGAGAGGAGATTTACTAAAGGCAGGCAGTCACGGAGCTTCTCGTTGACTGGAAAAATTTAGCACTGCAGTTACAGGGAGCAAAGAATCATTTCTAATTATTCTCATAACATTTGCAATAATGGAACAAATGATTAAGCATCTTTTCAGAACTAGAAGGGAAAAAACCACGCGGTCTGCTGACCCCCGCACGGAGCGTGGTGTTCTCTTGTGGGCCATATGGACGCTGGCAGCCTGAGTTTCCTCAGGAACTCCTGGAACAACAGTGCCCACTGTTCACATGCAAACGCTTCCTCAACAACTCCCAACAGCTCCTCTTAGGGAGTGTGAGGAATGTAACCACAGAAGAAGCCCTCTGAGGACACCACCAGCGCACACCACCGGCCCTGCCTTCCTCCCACCCCTCTCTTCTTACAGCCTGAAGCTGTAAGGGAGCCCGCTAGGCTGGTCCAGTGGCAGAGCCCCCCGCGAATTCTTGGTCCATGATACTCCTGTCTACAGACTCTTGTTTCTAGCCTCCACCCCCACAAGTGACAATGACGCATGCCATCAGCCAGGCCACAGATCCAGCCGCCAGATGCTCTTCCAGTCCATAGAGGGTCCGGTCGCCACAGGTCTATGGTGTCTCCATTTGCTATGTTCACAAGTTGACGTCCCCTTGCTCCAAATTCATCTGTTCAACTTTACTCATTCCTTTTACCTTTAGTAGTCCATGTCTGCAGTATGTGATTATGTGCATTGTGGGTATTATGAGCTAACTTGAGTGACGCTGTCTTATACTACGGCAGCATTTTAGGAGCTGCTTGTCCTCCGGCTCACCTTGCCCAACCATGAGCCGTGGAACGTGCTAAGCCGTTTAGAGACAAGATAGGACCCCAGGTATCCCAACGCTCAAAGCGAGAATTGACTTCAGCCCTGCCCTAGCTGACACAAGGCCTCCTACCCCAAGACAAACTCTGCCTTTGCCTTTGTTTGGTCCCAACTCTGTTCTTACCTTTATTTGACCGAAAACATTGTATCTACCCCTGTTGTAAGCTGCCTTCACTACCTCTCCCTGTAACAAACGTTGTGATTGCTATATTATAAAACCTTGTCTTCCCTATGAACCCCAACCCTGGTCACAGATGTTCTCCCCAGCTGCAGGCAAGCCTAGGGCTCCTTGCTGATTACAAAAGCAAAGGGCAACTCTGGGCCCCCTCCCCGTGGCATCTCCTCCCCCTCCCTAACCCAGACGCCTAAGTCTTGACCACTCCCAGCATGCTCACCCTCCCCCAGCCCTGTGGCTTCTCCCTTTCCAATCTCTGTTTCACCTCAGCAGGCTGCTTCACTCTCCTGGCCCACAGGAGAGTGTGTCCTCTGAGCTCAGCTAATAAAGCGCTCCGAATTTTATTTTTGGTTTTGGGTCTTCATTTTTCTTTGCAATGTGCAACAGCGGGGAATTCGTACATGGTCATTACAGTGATCTGGATATTACCACGGAGGTCACACAAGGCAGACACCCCAGCAAGCAGTGAAAATCAGCCAAGTAGTGATGTCATAATTTAGTGTCTACATAATTTAGTGTCTAATATATATATATATATATATATATATAGCCTTTATAAACCTTGCCCACACTCTTATAAGCCTTTCTCACACTTGTAATGTTCTTAGCTATTCTCTGAACTCTCAAACCTACATAATTTTAACAACATATGGATACCATACAATACTGCAAAATCCCACAAAAGCTCTCCCTGTTCCTATTATCCACCTTTCATTCTGCTCTTTACCTGTATTTTGAGCTGCACTTAGGAGAGAGACAAGTGGGATATCTAACTTGCGTGCACTCATTTTCCTACAAAATGATCCCAGGCGGTCTTTCTTTTTGACACGACAGTTCTGCACAATGAGTAAATAATACGTTTTCTTTATCCATCTATCTGTAGACAGACAGACAGACAGACAGACCACTAACAGGTTGGCATTTAACCCCCAGCATAAAGGGCTGGGAGAAAAGTGCCCCCACTGGAACCCAGCCTTATTTCTAAGTTCAAAGCCTCCAGAACTATCAGAAACAAGCACTCACTCTCTACTCCACCTTGTACTTTCAAACTGTAGAAGGGAAGGTAACAGTTCCCCAAGCCCCATGGTTCATTTCATCCCAGTTCTAGCAGACTGGCTCGTCCATCAGAAAACTCTACACTTAGAACTAGGATTTCACCCCATGGCCACCAAGCACAAACCCTCACCTTTCTTTGTCCGGTTCACAATTTCTTATTTCTTCTTTTCACTGTATAAATAAATATTCATATAGAGAGGCTATCATTTCCTCTTTTCCAACAATTCTGTACACATCACTTATTCCCAGAGCATCCGCTCCACTTGTGAGCCAAGGACATTAACAAGCCCATGCCCAAGTGCTCCCCAGAGCTCCAGATCCACACCCAGGACTGCACACTGGATGTCCTGGCTGAGCTGAAAACCATGCTCTGTGTAACCCGAGGGCCACCGCTGGCTGCTCCTGAGCCCTGCCACCTCCTTCTCACCAAGGGCACCTGCTACGCTGGTGGCTTATCACTGGGCCATGCCTACGCAGTGAGTCCAAAATGGAACTGCATGGCTGTTGTTCCTGAGCTTAATCTGAAACCCATCTTGTCCACCTTGGCCACTCAATGACACCAAGATGAACATCAAGACATGTGGGGCTTTCTGCCCTCTCCTCCCTGGGCCCCTGCATCCAGGGAGCCCAGCGAATGCCGCTCTCTCCACAGACTGCTGCCCATCCCCGTGGTCTTCTCCAAGCGCAGCGCTGTCAGCTCCGAGCCTCCCAGGCAGCCACCGTCACCTGGCCGGGTGCCTCTGCCTCCTTCCTGTGTGACCTAGTTTGTCCATCTCCTTTCTAACCCACTTATCCTAGCATCCAAAGATAACTTCTCAAAACATGCAATTTGCATAGCATCTCAACTGCCAGGATGTACCGTTTCCTGATTCCATCCAACAGAACCCTTGAGGAACGATGCAGGGAGGTGGTGAGGCCTGGGCCAGGAGAGGAGAGCGGCCCAGATATTATTAAACAAACAAACTTCCTATTTTTAGCTACCCTCTCTCTGTGAGGCAATATGGACACCATAGGGGAGGACCTGGTACTTTGCTCCTGGAAGAGAAAACATTAAAATAACGACACAGTAGTCAAGATTTCTAGGTAGGTAAAATAAAGGACATCAGTTTGTTTTAATTTCTCATGTACTGAGAGCCCATTTTTAGTGTATGCATGCTCTAATACTGAATGGGATACATTTAATGAAATATGCTGACCCTCTGAAAAGTAAATGTAATAAATGGTCTAATTGTTTTCATTTGCCCCTCCCAGCAATTCCAAGGGTAATCTGTCACGCCAGATGCTTCGGTAACGGTGTTTGAAACATGGAACTACTACTACGAGAGAGATTAGCTCCTTCTGAAGGCCTAAGAAGTCTTTGGAAAGAAATACCTGCAGGTAAAAGGACTAGAAGGGGTTCCCTCGGTGGGTGCTGTGGGTCTCCGTGCTTGGGGGTGCCTCTGTAATGCGCGTGTCAGATCTGCAGAGCATCCGAGGCCAAAGAGAGAATATTTACACGGACAGAAAAGGGTGGGTGTGTTTCTCACAAGCCTGGGAGGGAAGGAAGGAAGGAAGGAAGGGAG
>PVJA010023261.1:12767-33345 GCA_004027025.1 Myocastor coypus | reverse complement strand
TTTTAACCCAGAAAGATGGAGTTCTTACTGTTTTCCATCTTTATTTCTCCATTAGGGAGAATTAGTTGCAGGCAATTCTGCATTTTAATGATTTGATGATTAAAGCTCTCTAATTGCTCACACTAATTTTTTTTAATAAGGTGGGATGTTTTTAGATGCAAGTAACTTACCCGCTTGTAACAACCCAAATTGGCTAAAGCCAGTTGTGGTGGTGCAGGCCTGTGATCCCAGCACTTGAGCGGGCTGAGGCAGGAGAATCACTGAGTTTGAGGCCAACCTGGACTACATAGTGAGTTCAAGCCAGCCTGAGCTATGTAATGAGATTCTATCCCCAAAAAAGCAACCAACTAAGCAACCAAGCAGCCAAATAAACAAACACAATAAAATTACTTTAAACACAATGGGACTGAATTATCCATCTTTTTCTTCAAAACTCTTCACCCTTCCCACAGTTCAGGCTGTAAATCATAGATTTCTGATGTCAAAATCCACCGTCCCTGTAGGTGAAAGCATTTTCAAGTAGTTTAAAATAAAACCATACTGCTCTCTGAATCTCAAAGAAAACAAAGACGACCAAACTTCCTGCGAATTCCACCTTGACACCTGTAACATGTTGGCTGCTGTAGTTTCTGCTGAAAGTCTCACATCACTTTCCACAAACTTCTCACACACCCCCACTTCTGACTCATCTGCTTCCAGAGAACTGAACCAATTCCAATTTAACCACTCATTGCCTGAATTTGGCCACAGAAGCCTCCCTGGAGTTGAGCCTATCCCAGCAGATAGCATCAGCTGATGTTCTCCGGAGATGACTGTTAGTAATTCATTTATTCATTCTTTTGTTGCTTTTTTTTTTTTTTTTTTTTTTTTTTTTTTTTTTTTTTTTTTTTTTTTTTTTTTTTTTTTTTTTTTTTTTTTTTTTTGTATAGTAGGGAAGGGTCTTCAGGGTGTTAAGGGTCTCACTACTAGATCAAACTTGTAGTGATCCTCCTGTTTACAGCCTCCCAAGAGCTGAGATTATAGGCCTGTGCCACCACATGCAGTCTCAGTTGCCTTCTCATCAAGCCCTGGAGGCAGATCCAACAGAGCAGGCTCAGGGATCGAACTCCCGGCCCCTGTGGCCTATTTGCAGGTGCTTTAATCCACTGAACTATTTGACCAGCCAGCAATTACTTCTGAGGTTCCACATTTTGACTGAGCAGAAGTTGGATTGTCAGCCTGGATAAATGAGCTGCCATGGCTATTCCCAAAGGAAGCCTCACTTAGAAGCATAAAATTAGTCAAGAATTTCTCAAAGACATCAAGGGGGCAGCACAAAAATCTCATCAAGCACTGTCACTAGGAAACCTGGTAAAGAAAAACACCTGATGTTCATAAGAAAATCCATCATTGCAGATGACCATACCCTGTGACTATGAGTTACAAGGGCTATGGGCATAAAAAAATAAATGCTCTCTCTGTTCCTCAAGACACAGAAAAACCTAATCATCCAGGTCCACTTCAAAGTGTACCTCTCCTGACCCTGTCAGGCCTGGATGGACAGGACAGACCAGGCATGGGTGGATGGGACAGACTGGGCTCTGTCAAATCAGGCCCCCAAGAGCCTTCAGTACTTGCAAAAAATGGAGACAAATCTGTTGCTTTCCTCGTAGATAATGGAAGAGAACTCTCTGCCTTCAAAAGTCCCCTCTGTCAAAAAGTTACCATCCCTGGGGCAGCTGGGACTCTTGTCTTGTTTCCCTTCTGCCAGGCACATTTTGCAGCATGAATCCCTGTGTGAGCCAGTCCGCATCTCACTCCTGGGAAGAGACCTCTTCTTCACACTAGAAGTGACCATATCCTTTGCACCAGGCCAGTTAGCCTCCCTCTCACTTTCAACTCTGACTGTTCACCAAGAGGAGGATGATGCCTGCCTCAGCCTGAGACAGATAACCACAGTCCTGAAATTCTGAAAACTCTCCTTCCAGAGGTACAAGCCAAAGACTCATTTCCATCAACCATGCCACCTCATGTGACCCCCCCCACTACTATCAGATGTTACAGGAAGCACAGGCATCCAGGCACACAGCAGTGGGAGATCCTGATGGACTGTCAATCACCGTGCGCTGGATCCTGCAGAGCGAAAGTTACTCTGTGAGGCAGTGGTGACAGTGGCGACGAGAAGATGAACAACAAATTCAACACCTTGAAAGATGGTGACAGTGGAGGCCAAGATCAGAATGAAGAAAACAACACACAGAAAGATGGTGAGAAGAAAAAAACAGAATGAGACAAGAGTCAGAGGCAGCAGCAAGAGGAAGGCTATTGTCCCAGGACTGGCAAAATGTCCCTTGCAGTAAACTACACTTTCTGGTAATCCAGGAGAACCCTGGGCCATCCCATCAGTTCACAGTGCTACGAACAGACTACCAAACAGATTGGCACTTTGGCCTCTGTGGAGCAGTTCTGGAGGTTTTATAGCCACATGGTACTTCCTGGGGACCTGACAGGACACAGTGACTTCCATCTCTTCAAAGAAGGAATTAAACCCATGTGGGAGGATGATTCAAATAAAAATGATGGCCAGAGCATCATTTGGCTGCAGAAGGGCTTGGCCTCCCGGTGCTGGGAGAATCTTGTCCTGGTCTTGCTGGGGGAACAACTCATGGTGAGGGAGGAGACCTGGAGGGCTGTAGTTTCTGTCTACTTCCAGGAGGACATTATTTCCATATGGAATAAGACTGCCAGTGACCAAGCAACCACAGCCCAAATCTGGGACACACTTTGGTGCGTGCTTAACCTATCTCTCAATACCATTATGGAATACAAAACTCACACTCAGAGCATCCAAATGCCAGGCAGTGCAGGCCCCCAAAGCCTCCTTTATCAAAACCTCTGGAAGCCGTGGCTGAATGTGCCATGACCCTCTCCCTCTCTGGATGGTGCCATCATTGAAGCTGGCATCATCAGAGTCTCCTGCTGGTGTGCCACCTGGAAGACCCTTCTGTGCTGGATGAGAGGAATTCAAGAGCACGTTATGCTTTGAGTATAGGCTGACTTGCAGCAGCTATGACCACAGCTGAGATCACGAATAAACGGTGCTAAACTGAAAAAGAAAATCACCATGCACTCTGCAGTTCCCAAGTCATACACCCTTTTCAGACTATTACTTCCAGGTGCCCACTGGTTTACAGGTCCAGATTTACAAGATGTCTTCCTCTGCGTGTCAGTTGCTCCCATAAGCCCCTTCAGCTGGGAAAATCCTGAGACAAGACACAACTCACCTGGAGTCAAATGCCACAAGGATTAAAAACTTTCCCACTATTTTTTTTTAAGTGGGGGCAGGGGAAAGGTCTACAGGGTGTTCAGGGTCTCACTACTAGTTAGTCTCATAATGATCCTCCTGTTTACAGCCTCCCAAGAGCTGGGACTACAGCCATGCTCCACCATGCCCAGTCTCAATTGCCATCTCAGTGCACCCCTGGGGGCAGGGCCTGCACAGCAGGCTGGGAGATCAAACCCCTGTCCCCTGAGCCTGCTTGCAGGTGCTTTAATCCACTGAGCTATTTGGCAGCTCTATCCCACTATTTCTGAGGATACTCTAACAACAGATTTTGCCAAGCCCCAGAACCTTTTCTCTGAGACATCTTGTTGCTCTGTCCCCTTCTGCTTGCCATCTGGGTCTCCTGAGAAAAAACGATAGACTGTCAAACTTCTCAAATATACCTTTCTTGTCTGTCAAAGCAGGTGAAGATCTCCAAGCTGTCAGTGCCTTCACAATTACCCTCCATATCCATTGCCCCAGTCGTCTGCCACCTACAGCCTGCTGGAACACCTATCTGAACCTAAACAATGCCTTTTTCTGCCTTTAGTTGGTTTCTGACTCAGTCCCTCTTTGTAATTGACCTGGACTCAACTTCCCAGGGGTTCAAAGTTTGTTTCCTCTGAAAAAACACTTCTGCCTAATGGCACCCAAGCTTCTGTGCTGGAAAAGCACAGAAGCAATATCTGACAGAAACCAGTTACAAGAAAATTCTCCACAAATTTCTTGGAGCTACTCGCTTCTACAGAATCTGGGTCCTTGAGTTCACACACACAAAAAAATGATACTTACTCATACTGTCATCTCCTGTGAGCAGCCAGCCAGTGGTCTGCCTCTGTAAGTACTTGGATCTAGTCGCTAAGGGCTGCCTTACCCCCTTTGCACCTGTACTGTACCAGCCACTGTCATTCTGATTAAGAAAGTTTGCAGGGATGTACAGTTTAGAATTTCTACAGTTGTTGGAAAATAGCAGTTCCATGTTATGTCTAAGGTGTTTGATATTCACACAGATAGTGATGTTAAGCCAAACTGCCTCTGTTACAGGTTAATAATATCATTAAGCTTCTCTTCTGGATGTTTAACAACTAAAGTTTGCAAACCAAAAATTGGAGAAATAGAGAGGCTACAAGGATAGCCCATATTTTGAACCTAAACCTTCAAGATCAGTGAGGATACCAACATAAGACAACCTGTGCAGTGACACCCTGTAACTCAGTGGTGTCCCAAATTTTCTGATCAATGAGATTATGGGGTCACAGAGTAAAGTGATCAACAATGTATAGTGTGCCCAAAGAGAGTCACCCAGAGAAAAAATTCTCTCAGGCTTTCACAGAGAACAAATTGGTCAAGCAATAGCAGTGACCCATCCAGATGGTGGAATTGCCAAAACATCTATAAGGTTCTGTACATCATTTCAGGGCAAATCCCAAGGGGATTTGATGGACCTTGTCAGATACAAAAGTTACATTTTAGTTATATAGGTCTTGTTCTAACTTGGCCTTAACCATCCAGTAGAAAAGTATAACCATGAAGTATAAAAAGTGAAGTTATATTAATATGCTGAGCTGTAAGCCAGGCTGTGTTGGCACATGCCTGTAACCCCAGCCCTTGGGAGGCTGAGGCAGGAAGGTTGGTACAAATTTGAGACCAGCTTGGGCTACAAAAGTGAGCTCAAGGCCAGCCTGAACTACATAACAAGACCCTCTGTCAAAAAGACCAAAAAAAAAAAAAAAAAAAGTGCTGAGCTTTAAAAGGCTCAAGTCAACAACTTCAGACAATTGCCAGTTCTGATAGCTCACTACTATTATGAACTTTTGGACTATATTGGGTTATATTGCTGAATTCAAGTACCTACAATATTTGAACTTGCATCAAGTATGAAAAGGTCCCTTAAAGACTCTTCCAGGGACCAGCCAAATAGCTCAGTGGATTAATGTACCTGCAAGCAGGAGTAGCGCCAGGGTTTCGAACCACAGGCTGCGGTGCTAGCCCCATTTCTGGGGTGCACTGAGATGGCACTTGAGATTGGGCATGGTAGCACACACCTGTAATAATAGCTCTTGAGAGGCTGTAAAGATGCAGATCACTATGAGTCTGATCCAGTAGTGAGACCCTGAACACCCTGTAGGCCCTACCTTAAAATACAAGAGAGAGAGAGAGAGAGAGAGAGAGGACTTCTCTAAATACAGCTTCTCTAACAACAACAAACACCCATTTCTGACAAAACAAAACAAAAAAAAGGGGACATACATAAAGGACCATTTTGCAGTGAAAAAAATGTATATACAAAATAGGATACACAAGCCGGGCGTGGTGGCTCACGCCTGTAATCCCAGCACTCGGGAGGCTGAGGCAGGAGGATTGGTGTGAGTTGGAGACCAGCCTGGGCTACAAAAGTGAGCTCAAGGCCAGCCTCAACTGCATAGCGAGACCCTGTCTCAAAAAGACAAAAAAAAAAAAAGGATACACAGCCACTTTCTCTTAGTTCAGTGAGAAGAAAGGTATGTACTAATATTGTTTGGACAAGGTATCAGTCTACATCTTATACTCTGAATAACTACTGCAAAGACAACAATATGCAATGTATTAAGTATTGTGACTCTCCTACTAACCTGTTTTGAAACAGTTTCATTGCTATTTTATTTTCTCATTAAAATGAATAAAACTTAAAAAAAAAAGAAAGCTGGCAAGTGACCAAGTCACCTTAGACTAAGACCTAACTATTCAGGTGCCACATGCCGTACTGGACCTCTGAAATAACTGTGGGCCACTAAAAACTACTTCCTCCACACACAGATGCTGAGTACACCCTATTTACAGATGAAAGTAGCTCTGTGAGGAATGGAGCCTGACAGGCTAGATACATGGTGGTCACCTTGGACAAAGCTATTTGGGCCAAAGAACTCCTGTTACTACTGTTTGGAAACCTACCACCAATGTAAAGCAATTTGACCCAGGGGCCCAGTTGGCTGAAACAACAACCCTAGCAAGAAAAACTTTACTCAGTGCTCCTAAAAAATCAGAGCCAGACTGGCCCCTACTGTTTGCTCTGCAAGCTCAAACTGCAGCAGTGGCACCCACACCTCCGTGCTCAGCTCAGGCTTCAGCATCTGTGCCCTGACCTCATGCATTATAGTGAACTCTCCCCATTTAAAGATATATAGGTAGATTACATGGAAATTAAACATAACCCTACAGAAAGAACTTATAGCCAGTTAAGAGACCAGCTGGATCTATAGACATTTCTGCATACACATATAACCCAGGTGCATATTAACTACCTCTCCAAGTTTCACAAATTCAACCTTATATTCCCTGGAGCCGTTACCTAGACAAAACCTCCAGGGCTCACTGTGAAGGTACAATGCACTCAAAGCCCTGCTCTGGTCACTCTGAGCACTGACCAGTGCATGCATGGCTGAAACTTGAGGACACCATTTATAGGACTGATCCATACCTATTGCTTTTGATTTTTGTGCTGTTATCTCAGTCTTTGCTTCCCACCCCCATGCTGTTATTTTTGCTTTGAAGCCACAGACAGTTGCCCCAAGAGAACAGAACAATCAATCAAACATTTAACCAAGATTTGACGAGCATCCAAGACATACTGGATACTCTGCTAGATCAGATTAGCTCCCTCACTACCTTGCCAGCGTAATGTCACGGGACAGACAGGCCTAAATTATATTGATTCCTAAGAGAAAGTTAGGGAAAAATTCTGTATTGGGACAATCTTGGGAACCTTGGCTAATGTGGGGCCTATCCTAGGATCACTGACCACCCTAGTGTTATTGCTTCGAGTTGGGCCTTGTCTAAGAAGATTGCATATAATACGACCAGCACAGATTTGCCAGGGAAATGAAAAGAGAAGGAAATGCAGCAGAAGACCCCTGGCCCTCAGCCAGTATACTTCACTTTGTTAGTTGCCCAGATAATAGTTCCAATTACAGTTCCTTGTTACTTTTGTTTCTCAGAAATGACTGGTCGCTGTAATGCATACTGTAATAACCAATCCCCAACTGACAAGCCATTCTGCCTCATACTTCCTGCTCGCTAATCCCATATAAGCCCTAGGCCATCAAAGATGAGGGCTTTCTATTTTGGGAATGATCCTGATCAGTTACTGCTGACATAAAATTAATCTGCCTCCAAATCCTGGGTGTCATTTCGGTGTTTCTATTTGCCATTGCATCTGGCGCATTGGCTGGAATGAAGCAAGGACCTCTTCAGGTGCCCTTGAGATTTCTCAAGTCCTGTCTGAGGTCTGGAGGAGGATTTCTAGCTCCCCCTCTGAGTGACTCTCACTGGATCCTAAAGGGAGAAGGTACTGTCTATCTGTCTTCCTGACTCCCTGCTTGATTCTGGTAAGACCCCAAGGGAGGGAGGAGAGGGGAAAGGAAGACAGGCGAGGAGAGGGGAGGGAGAAGAAGATACAAGAGTATGGAATTAGGAGAATTTAATAGAAATAAAAGAAGCAGGCTACAGTCCACCAAGTAATGCACACCACACTTAAGTGGCCAGTGGGAAAATACCTCTTTGCTCTTTGAGGCAACCCACTCCTGGATATATGTGTGCCAAGGAAGATACATCCTACATAGGAAGCAAAAAACTATATAGTTAGTCTTTCTTTCAATCTTGCCCAGTTTGAGCAGGAGAGACTGATCACCTCTTGTTAGTCAGGACCACCCTAAAAGGAGGGGGTTGGACTGCTTTCACCTCTGGGTGCCTGCTGAGTGAATGCGAGACTGAGGGGAATAGACAGCGTAAGCAATAGGTGGCTGCATCTCTGCACCAAGCCTGGCAAGCCGTGGTCCCAGTGGCCGATTGGGCCCTCAGCTTTGATTCGGTGGCAGTCAACATACAGCATAGCAAAGGCCTTGCACCATCCTTATCTCAGCCATGCCTATGTTTCCACAAGGGCGTGGCTGGGCAGGCATCTGATTGATCCCTCTCTGAGCGGCACCCACCCTTCATTGTATTATGGTTCAAGGGTACACAACATACATGTAGGAAGTTGAGAAGGGAATTAGTCAAAATCCACAGTTCCCACAGGTAAAGTGTTTTCAAGGAGTTTAAAATAAAACCAAACTGCTCTCTGCATCTCAAAGAAGAAAACAAAGAGGTCTGAAATTCCTGAGAATTCCACCTTGACACCTGTAACATGTTGGCTGCTGTAGTTTCTGCCGACAGTCTCACAACACTTTTCACAAACATCTCACACACCCCCACTTCTGACTCATCTGCTTCCAGAGAACTCAACCAATTGAGTTTAACCACTCATTGCCTGCATTTGGCCACAAAACCTCTCTGCTATCTCCTTACTTACCCTATATAAGCTCTAGACCACCAGAGATGTGGGCCTGATATTTTAGGATCCCTATCGGTTCCCATCTATAAACTAAATTTGCCTCCAAATCTTGTGTGTCATTTCAGTGCCTCTACTTACCTTTGCACTACCAGCATATAAAGTCTGCTGAGAGGTATTCTAATTTTTTTTTTCTCTTTTACTGTCAGTCCTAGGGATTGAACTCAGAACATTTGCACTGAGCTAAACACCAAGTACTTTTCATATTTCAATTTTGAGGGAGCGCCTCGCTAAGTTTCTCAGTTGCCCCAGCTGGGATCAAACTTATAGTTTTGTTGCCTTAGTTTCCTAGGGTGTTAGGATTACTGATGTGCATCCAGCCCTCCAATTTAACATAATAAATTAACTCTGACATTCTCATGTCTCTCATCTCTTCTTTAGCTCTCTTCCCAGAGTTTTACACCATTTATTGGAGACCACTGTTTATTCTAAACATTAAGGAGCACTGCAGCCATGCTTGCTGATCTCTTGCCAGTGTTAAATCTTGAGTCAGAGGCAAGTGCTACTCATAGTAATAAATTTTGCCACTTACTGGACTCAAGATCTCTGTCCTTCTTGGACTGGATAATATCTGCTTTACCCTTTGTAATTCCATTCTCAATCATAAGAAGATCAGGACCTGATTTTTAGCACCGTCTGCTCCCAGCAGCAGATTCTATAAATGATGTCATCTCAAACAAAAGAAGTAAATAGCGGGGCCCGGCGGAATGGCTCAGTGGTCTAAAGCGCCTGCTTGGGAAAGCTTGGGCGGCTTCAGGGACCGCGGTTCGATCCCCGGCACCACATGCTGTGCCAGCCCTGCCCTCAGGGCGGGCTGAGCCGGCCATAAAAATGAGTGAATAAACAAACAAAGGTTCTGAAACAAGAAAAAAAAAAAGAAGTAAATAACTACCTAAACTAGTTATTTCTTCCTTAAGAGTTTGCATGGCTTGCCGGGCATGGTGGCTCACACCTGTAATCCCAGCACTTGGGAGGCTGAGACAGGCGGATCAGCGTGAGTTCGAGACCAGCCGGGGCTACAAAAGTGAGCTCAAGGCCAGCCTGAACTTCATAGTGAGACCCTGTCTTAAAAAGACAAAAAAAAAAAAAGAGTTTGCCTGGCTGATAACCACAGTAGCCATTGCTCCTATGTCTTCCAAGCCCTAAAGCGCTTCTGCACCAGCCAGGGTGTCTTCTTTCCATCTATAGCACAGGTGGAATCTTAGACTTGTGCTGCTAGAGTGGCATGCTGGGGTTACCACCTACTCATTTTCCTCCAAAATGCTGTCCTTGTTACTATTTGACTGGAGAGTAAATCATTGTAGAATCCCAACCCAAAGACTGGTTTCTAAGGGCAACTGCTCAGCCCTGCTCTTCATGGCCTGTGGCATGTCCAGCGCGTGCTCTAATGTCAGCTGGAGCAGTACAGGCATCTCCGTCGCCCCAAGTCCAAGCTGAGGAGCTCCAGCCTCAGCGTGTAGGCCTCAGTTTCATCCGGGTCATAGAGGCTACCCCTTGGAAAATCAGGGTGAGAGGAGTCCAGAGCAGTTGGGGACATCTGCAGGGTGCCTCCCAGTGGGGTCAGGATCCTCTCCACAGCCATGGACTGGCCTCCCCCACCCCCAGGCACCCGCACATTTTCTCCCATTCTTGTCGCCATGGGTCTGCCAGGATGCAGTACTTATTTGGGCTGAACTGGTATCAATCTGGAAGCTTCCTGGATGGGATCAAGTTTGTCCAGAAAGCCACTGAGAGCTTGTTTTCATTCTGTGCAGGCCAGTCCGACCTGGTGCTGCTGGGCAGTTTGGAGCATCTTGATGCTGATATAGTCATAGTTTCACAATCCTTGGTGGCAGGAGTGTGGCTGCTGCTCAAATGCTTTCCCCTCTCCTCTTCCATCTTGCTACCAGGTGCAGGGCTAGCTTGGGAAGGAATCTTCAGAACTCAGGAGCTCCTGGGGCAGCATGGAAAGGAGCAGTGGAGCATCCATCTGAGTGGTGGCAGCAGTGTCCCTCCCTTGTGCCCTTTTCCACTAGAGCCAAGCCAGTAGGTACTGCAAGGAGGTGGTGCACAACAGCTTCATGAATACTACTCAACCCCCCACAAGAATAGCCTGGTACAGCAAACCGACCAAACCCCAGGTGCCCTGAAACCCAGCTTGGTGGTGAATGGCTGTAATCCCAGGGCTGGGGAGGCTCAGACAGGAGGATCACTATGAGTCTGACTGTGTAGTGAGATCCTGTGTCAAGTAAATAAATAATTTTTTAAAAATGTTAAAAACAACAACAAAAATACCTTTTGGAATTTTTGGAGACCTTCCTATGTAATTCTGATCTCTAATAGACCAGGTGGGAAAATACAGTGACACCTACTGTTCATTCTCCATCTGGTTGTCTGTGTAGCACACCTCTCTTTAGGTTATGAGGCCTGATCCTCTGGAATGAGAAGGATCCTAGGACCTACAACTGGACAACAGCAAGTCAGAAAAGCAGGGACACGTGTGAGTTTCTGTGATTGTTTTGGGGAAGAGAAATTCTCATTTTTCATATCCCACTCTGGGGAGGGTGTTATGAAACAGGATCCATGAGCAAAAACTAGAACTAGATATCACACTGTTGCACAATTTTTTTTGGGGCGGCACTGGGGTTTGATCTCATGATCTTGCACTTGCCAGGCAGACACTTGTGCCACAGAGCTATCTCCCCAGCCCCAGCACAATTGATTGCTAAGAATCATCAAATGTTCCAGAAAAATATCTATAGCAGTGAGAACGTGTTCTGTTGCAAGTAATAAAAACATCACCAACATAAAACAAAACTCATCCTAAACTGGCTTCAAACAATGTGAGATTTCTTAGCTTGCGTAATAAATCTCAACAGCAGGGCAGCCTGTAGGTTTAGTTGGATTTAATGTTTTCAAAGTCGCAGTTTCTCCTCTTCTTTGCTCCCAGTGTATCAGGCTCCTCCTGATGCTGGCTTTGATCGGGACAACAGAGTGACCACAGGCGATCCACACCTCATGTCTGCACCTCATGCTACCTAGGAAGGGCATGCCCAGCATTCCAGGTGAGACTCCTATACCTTGATTAGGCCACCTGTATCATACGACCTCTTTTGAATCAATGTGATGTAACAACGTGAACTTTCAAAACATTAGAGATTAAGAAAATATATAAAAGGCTTCATTGAAGCCGGGCGTGGTGGCGCACGCCTGTAATCCCAGCACTCGGGAGGCTGAGGCAGGAGAACTGGTGTGAGTTTGAGACCAGCCTGGGCTACAAAAGTGAACTCAAGGCCAGCCTGAACTGTACAGCGAGACCCTGTCTCAAAAAGACAGAAAAAAAAAAAAAGGCTTCATTGACAAGAATATAAATTACAATAAAATAAATTGGGTTAAGAAGGACAGTTCAGGGTTTTAGCGCGGTGGTGGCGCTGCTTTTACCCAGGCAGTAACTCAGCTGCTGGACAGTCGCGGTCCCCCAGTGAGACCCTCGCGTCCTAGATAATGGTAAAGGACTGATCAGTTGCTACTGAGCACAACTGAAGCACAAGATGTCAGCGAACTCTTCAGGACAAGGTTTTCGAAACAAAAATAGAGTTGCAATCTTAGCAGAGCTGGACAAAGAAAAAAGAAAATTACTTATGCAGAACCAGTCTTCAACAAGTCATCCAGGAGCTAACATCGCGCTGTCCAGGCCCTCTCTGAACAAGGACTTCCAGGACCACGCCGAGCAGCAGCATATTGCCGCCCAGCAGAAGGCCCCTCTGCAGCATGCTCACGCACATTCATCTGGATACTTCATAACTCAAGACTCTGCATTTGGGAATCTTATTCTTCCCGTTTTACCACGTCTTGACCCAGAATAAAGAAATTATCTATGTTGAAAGTGACTGCAGTTCTAGAGGCCAAAACTGACTTTCAGAATTCTGATGAACTTACTTACTTATTTTTTGCTTCCTTAAGAAAGGAGTATGTGCCGGGCGTGGTGGTGCACGCCTGTAATCCCAGCACTCGGGAGGCTGAGGCAGGAGGATTGCTGTGAGTTCGAGACCAGCCTGGGCTACAAAAGTGAGCTCAGGGCCAGCCTGAACTGCATAGTGAGACCCTGTCTCAAAAAGACAAAAAAAGAAAAAAAAAAAGAAAGGAGTATGTAAGTGAAAGCCAAGAGAAGAGGAGCCAGGGTGACAGAAGCTTGGGAGCTGTATTGTTTGAGGAATTGATTATGCTGCCCAGGACCACAACTTTTTTGTCACATTTGGTTTTCAGCTCTAAATTTGATAATCAGATAAAATAAGGCTCCACAACAACAAGTTGGACTGAGGATATCATCTATAGCTAGCTTTCAAGAGCTAAATCTAGTATTTACTTAAAAAAATATGGATTTTTTTAAAAAAAGTAAGTAGCTTAAGAAATTCATATTTGTACTTTGTAAGTTTGACATGTGGTATTATCCTTTGGATTTAGGGTCAACATGTCATGCAGAAATATTCTTTGTGAATGCCTAACTAGTTCCCCTGTTGTCCATTTTAAAGCCCAAGCTAAGTTACTAACCAGTCCTAATTTCTTTTATAAACAAATGCCATTATAAATGACATAAATCAAGCCGGGCGTGGTGGCTCACGCCTGTAATCCCAGCACTCGGGAGGCTGAGGCAGGTGGATCGGTGCAGGCTCGAGACCAACCTGGGCTACAAAAGTGAGCTCAAGGCCAGCCTCAACTGCAGAGCGAGACCTTGTCTCAAAAAGGCAATAAATAAATAAATAAATAAATAAATAAATAAATGACATAAATCAATGCTATTAAAAACAAAAAATGTGGTGGGCTCAAAAAAAAAAAAAAGCAGGACAGTTCAATAGCACTATTAGAAGTCAGGGACAAGAAAGCAATATGATATACATGTAAGTAATTATGCCAAGTTGTCAAATGTGAGGACAGACTAATAATAAGAGTTTTCAGATGCATGATTAGTCATATGTATAAGAAAAGGACAAGAGAACTTGACCAGAAGCAAAGTAAGGGGGAACAAAACCCAAGAAGAGAAAAAATTGAGGATTTATTGAACAAGAAATCCAGCACAGGAGGATGGTTAATTATGCACAATGATCAGTTGGTGTCTATCCCAGGGATACAAAGTAGTCTTAAAAAAAAAGTGCACAGCCTGGCAAGGTGGGACACGTCTGTTTTAGGTGAGCTTAGGGGTAGAGCTCCAATATAGCACACAAGAGGACTGTGGCTCAGTACCTTTACCTCAAAAATCAAAAAAATAACAAGAATAAATAAGGGCTGTCCACTTTTACTACTGCTCTTCAACAGTATGCTGGAAGTTGAAGCCAGAGAAATTAGGCAAGAAAAAGAAATAAAAGATATCCAAAATGGAAAGGAAGAAGTAAAACTGTCTCTTCTCACAGAGCCCAGACATAGAAATTCTCAAGAATCTATACATGTACAAAAAGAGAACAACTAAAGCTGATTAATCGAGCAAACTTGCAGAATACAAGGTCAGACTATGAACAGCAGTTGTGTTAGAGCTGGGGGCAGTGGTGCAGGCCTTAGGGACAGCTACTTGGGAGTCTGAGACAGATGCATTCCTTGAGCTGAGGAGTTTGAGGCCAACTTGGGCAACATACCAACACTTCTCAGTGCACACAGAAACATCACTGAGCTCCCATCTCACCCCAGAAAGATTGGCATTCATCAAAAAATCAACCAGTAGTAAATACTGAGGGGCTGTTGGAAAAAAGGAGCCCTTCTGCACTGTTGGTCGGAGTGCAGACTGAGGCAGCCACGATGGAAATCAGTGAGGAGACTGCTTGAAAAGTTACAATTAGAGATCCCATTCCACTTGGCTATTCCTCTGCTGGGTATCTTCCCCCTCTACCCCCGCAATACTTAAAACATTATACTACACTGATATATGCGCACCCATATTTATAGCAGCACAGTTTTGTATACTAAATCCTAGAAACACCCCAAATACCCATCTACCAAGAAATGGGTAAAAATGATTTGCTTTTTTACGTGGGCAGAAGCAGCAGCAGAAGTGCGGAAAAGATAGACAAGAAGACAAGAGCTGGGTTAGGTGGTGGCTCGTAAGCCTGGTTGGCAAAATGATGCACCATCCCCCAACAGTATGGACATTTATGCCTTTGCAAAGCTAGTAACACTTGACACAAGGTTGCCTAGTGACTAATAGCTGATATTAAGTTGTCAGGATGCTTATCCCAGGACTGAGGTAGTTTGACTTCTCTAGGCACTGAGCCCTTAGGCTCTTTCACACATCTGACCAATCTTCCAGCTTCTGTGGCTTCCAGCACAGGGAACATATTCTGTCCTAGATAAACTGCAGGTAACAAAATTATATTTCTTCTTTTGAAACTCATGTTCTGTTTGAGTCAGATCTTCTAATAATTACTGGTTTGTGTCCACAAATGATCAAATGTTCAACTTCCTGCCAGAATCATATTAAACAGAGAGAAGCTGAAAGCTTTCCCTCTGAAATCAGGAATAAGACAAGGATGTCCGTTGTCACCACCTTTACTGTGACCCTGACTTCACCTGAAGTGGTTCCCCCAGTCACTTGACAAGGCAAGTGCAGTTCCTCAGGTAGGAACAAAGTACTTACCTTTATTAAATATTAAATATTAGTTTAATGTGGTATAGTGTTATAGCTCAACATGTATATGTAATGTACATGGTTAAGCTTAATGTATCCATCTTCTTACCATTACTTTGTTTGGAGCTTCAAGTTCTTCTGTTGTGGTTATTTATGAAATAGAAAACACATAGGGCTTCAGAGAAAGATCCTAGGGAGGGTGGAGAGTGAGGCAGTGTTTATTTCTTGGTCTTTCTTTGTAGAAGTTCAGTTCAGACTAAATTACTTGACAAAAGGACCCTTCCCTAAAATTAAAAAAAAAAAAGGCACCATAATGTGTAGTGTCTTGAAGAAGAGTTCCAACTTATCTTACTTCTCTGTTGCCTCTAAGGAGTATAGGAGTATAGAAGGGAGTAGAGGACCATGAAGGTTGGCAAAGGGGCAGAAGCTCTAGGACTGCAGGTTTTCAAGGATAAATAATGGAACAGACCATCTATTTTATTGATATTACACTAATGGAATATGGTTGCTTTTCTAGTTTTTTCTTCTTTCCTAGCAAGGATGGGCATGCAGCTGAATATTTATTGCTCCAAGAAAACCTATAGGAACCAGGTTCTATCTATACAGATAGTAGAAGGTAGCAGACAAAGCTTTAACCAAATATGTTGAATTTCTTCAGTTTTTGTGACTTCCTTCAGCAAGTATATATGACAGCATGAAATTAAATGAGAGAAAGAAATGTATATTGAAATGGAAAAAATGAGAGATTGAAATGTTAGAGAAAACACCAGCATTAATGTGCATCCTGTCTGGTTGTGTGGTTTTTGGAGGAGGCTGGTTCTGAAGGTTCATTAAGCCAGAAGCCTACTTACAAAACTCCCACTCCAACGTCCAGCATAGCACTCAGTGGTCTATTTGCTTCTGCTGTCTGCCAACATAATTAAAGCCACACCTCACCTCAGCTTGGACAGCTGCTGTGGCCTGGGGTGTACTGACAGGGAATCTTTTGGAGCTGGTGTAGGGGGCAGCTCACAAACCTTAGTCTTTAAAGTCAGGCAGAGAGAGCAATGGCTTGGCATGCACAGAGGGACATGAGAACTGGGAGTGGCTTGGGTGAATATATCTCTAGGATGGACAGGACTGACTAGCTGCATCAGGCAGGAAAGATGAGGCGGGGCTGAGCATTAGAAACAAAAACTGGAGTGTGGAAACCAAATAGGACTTAGGAGTGAATCTCTATCCTTCCTTCTATCTGGTGAGATCTAATACTGCAAACCCTGAAAGCAAACCACTAAGACAACTGGAAGAATTTTTTGGACCCTTCTCCTTCTTCTTTTTTTTTTTTTTTCTATGTTTCTCATTTTCCTTGTTTTTCCACTTCTGTTACTTTTATATAATTCTACTAATTTTCTTTTACTCCTAAGATCCTTTATTTCACTTTCCTCTCTCTCTTAACATTTTAGATTTTACTTCTTTCATTTTTCTCTTCTATACCCTGTTCATTTTTCTTAGTATTGGTATTAAGTTTTATTAATCCTGAGATATCTTTAGGTATATAATTGACTGTTATTATTGTTAAATCCTTTTCTATTATCTAGTTATTGCATTTAATAGATATTTACTGAATATCACTATTTGTATTTGTGTCTATCTTATTATTGTAAATCTCTTTTATATTGTTGAGGATTTTTACACCTATGTTCATGAGGGAGACTGGCTTGTAGTTCTCTTTTTAGTTGCATCTTTCTCTGGTTTTGGTATCAGTATAATACTTGTCTCCAGGAATGATTTTGGGAGAATTGTTTCCTTCAATTTAATTGAAGAGTTTGAGGAATATTGGGATTATATCTTCTATAAATTTCTTGTAGAATTCAGCTGTGAATCTGTCAGGACCTGGACTTTTCTTTGTTGTTAGGATTTTTATTACATTTTGAATTTCATAGGCTGTTACTGGGTTATTGAGAGTTCTTATATCATCTTTATTCAGTTTGGGCAATTTGAACCTTTGGAGGAATCTTTCCACTTCTTCTGTGTCTTTACTTCTTTGAGAGTAAAGATTGTCAAAAGAGCTATTGATGATCTTCTTAATTTCCACAGAGTGTGGGGTAATTTTGCTCTCTTCATTCTGTATTGCTTGAATTTGAATTTTTCTTTCCTCTTTTTGATGTTGTTAGTTAGGCACTTATCACTTTTATTTAATCTTTCAAAGAGCCAGCTTTTTGATTTGCTAATTCTTTGTGTCAATTACATCAATTTCTGTTTTAATCTTTATAATTTCCTCCTGCCTTTGGGCTTTGTTTGATCATCCTTTTCTAGACATTTGAGATGCAGCTTTAGGGTATTTTTTTGTTCCTGTTCTATTTTCCTAATGTGTGAGTTCAGAGCTATAAAGTTCACTCTAAAAACTGCTTTCATTGCATCCCATAAATTCCAATAAGTTGCGCTTGAATTTTCATTGAATTGTAAATATTGTTTAATTTCATCTGTAACCCATTGGCTACTGAGGAGGTTGCTGTTTAATTTCCATGTATTTATGGGGGTTTTGTGGTTTCTTTTGTTGTTTATTTCCATTTTCATTGCACTGTGGTCAGATAACATGCATGGCATAATTTCTGTTTTCTTGCATATACTTAAGCTTGGCCTATGGACTAGTATGTGGTCTATTTTAGGAAATGTGCCATGTGCAGCTGAAAAAATGTTTGTTCAGATGTGGTTGGGTGGAACACTCTGTATATGCCCATTAAATCCATTTGTTCCAAGTTCTGGTTCAGTTCTGCTACTTCTTTGCTAATTTTTTTTTGTCTGCTTGACCTATCTTTTTAGGATAAGGGGGGGTGTTAAGGTCACTTGTTAAGATTGTAGTATTGGATTTTAGAGTTTTCAAGTCCTTTAAGATTTGTCTCATATAGTTGAGTGCTCCTATGCTTGCATACATATTTATAAGTGTTACCTCTTCCTCTTGTATTTTCCCCCTAATCAATATGTAGTGGCCTTCTTTATTTTGTTTGATCATTCTTGGTTTGAAGTTGAGACTATCTGTGAACAGCATTGCTACGCCTGCTCTTTTCTGAGGTGCTTAGGCAATGTAGTACTGTTTTCCATCCTTTGACTTTCAAACTATGAATTTCTTTATGAGTTAAGTGTGTTTCTTGTGTACAACATATTATTGGATTTTGCTTCCTAATGCACTCTGCTAGTCTATTTCTTTTAATTGGTGAATTGAAGCGTTTACATTGATGATTATAATTGAGATATACTGACTTATGTATACTCCTTCTTCTCCTTGTTTAATTGTTTTGTGGATTCTTTCCATTTTCATTCTTGGAGTTGTGATCATTTTGGTCCCTCTCTAGAATGTCTTTTAGTAGTCTGTGTAGCGTTGGCTTTGTCATCATGAAATTCATCAGTTGTTCTTTATCATGGAAGTATTTCCGTTCTCCCTCAAACTTGAAACAGAGTTTTTGCACGGTATAATAACTGGTAGTGAGATTTAGCAGTTGACAAACTTTTGTATCTAATGGGTTTGTTTTTTGGGCTCTAAGAACCAACATATGACTGCATAGCTAAGCAAATATTAGATTGAGAATTTGTACTTAAATTAGTTCCCCTCAAGTTCTGTCTGATCACCTCCACTTTGAACCTGTGGTCTTCCAGGCAGACTAGTTCACCACAGTTACCTATTGCTCTCTCTCTCAATAAAGAAAGAGAGAGGATGCTTTCATATATCTGGATCTAGCAAAGTGTCTCAGTTTACCAGGTCAGGATCTATCAAGTTCTAATTCATCCAGTTGAGCCTGGCTCGGATCTGGCTGCTGTGCTCTACTTTTTCCTGCTGCAGCCCATGGAAACAAAAGCTGCTGTGCCCCTCTGGCAAGATGTTCTGCCTCTGGATTAGTTGGGTGGGTCTTACCCCTTACCTCTCTGCAGGGAGTTCTGCTGCAGGGTTGCACACCAGCCCTGGCTGATGGAAGAGGTTTCGGTGAGTGCAGAAGATCTCATACACATGCCAGGCCAGGGCGCTGGCTGCAGTAGAATCTGGCAAGCACAGAAGGTCTTTTATATTGTTAAGTGTGTATAGTGGTAGCTTTTATTTGTTCTTATGGTATAGCAATGTCCAGTTTATGTTTGAGCCTGTCAAAAAAATGGGCAACTCCATTTAAGACAGGGCTGTCATCTCCCAGTAATTTGCCAAAATGACAAACACAAAGGGGAATAGAGGGAACCCTGGTATATGTATGTTCTCTAGGCCTTTTAGAAAACACAGGATTGTTTCTTAGCCACATATATTGGAATCTACAGAAAGGGTGGATACTGTAGACAACCAAGGAATGTGCACTGTCCAAAAAAAGGAATTCCATACGAATATCAGAATATCACTGTGTCAAAACAGGAACAGTATACAGTGTTACCCAGCATGCTGTTGGCATTGTTGTAAACAAGCAAGTAAGTGCAAGACATTTGACAAGAGGATTAATGTGTGTTGAACGTATTAAACACTCAAAGAATCAAGATAGCTTCCTGAAACATGTCAAGGAAAATGATCAGAAAAAGAAGGAAGCCAAAGAGCAAGGTACCATAGTTCAACTGAGCTGCCAGCCTGCCCCACCCAGAGAAGCGAGTTTTCTGAGAACCAGTGGAAAAGAGGCTGAATTGCTGAAACCCATTCTTTATGAATTCTTGCATCAGCTGGGGATGGAGCACTGCCATTCAGTACCTAATTAGCGGCTAATTATTCTAGGCCCACTTAAAAATAAAAATTCTTCCTGTGTTGTAAGGATAGTTTCATATTTGAACAGGTGTATGGTGTGCTTACCTCAGAAACAAATATGTGGAGCGGATTTTTGTTGTACCTAGTTAATTGTGTCAGGCCTTTATTCTTTATTGTTTTTCTGGCTATAGATATCGTACTGTGTAGGTGCATACCCACGTGGCCAAATACTTATGAACTATTTATATTGGCTTGTAAATTGTGTAAATCACCATTGGGAAAAGAAGTATCAAAATAAATGGAAGTCGCTATATGGCATTTCAGTTAAATCAATTTTTTAAAATTTATAAACTTAAGTGTTTATTTGAGAAAATAAGAATCCAAAACTAAAGTATTATTATTTTCTAAAAATAAGAATTTATAAAAACTAGCACTTTTGGGGCCCAGCGGGATGGCTCAGTGGTCTAAAGCCCCTGCTTGGGAAAGCTTGGGTGGCTTCAGGGACTGCGGTTCGATCCCCGGCACCACATGCTGCGCCAGCCCTGCCCTCGGGGTGGGCTGAGCCGGCCATAAAAATGAGTGAATAAACAAATAAAGGTTCTGAAACAAGAAAAATAAATAAATAAAATAAAA
>PVJA010023261.1:0-12667 GCA_004027025.1 Myocastor coypus | reverse complement strand
AGGCCAACCTAGAACAGGATAACTGTGCTGGTACAGTTCTTCCAGTTTAGAGCAAAAGCCCTTAGCACAAAGCAGGGAGTCAACAAACATTCTGACCAGAAAATGCAGCTATTTTCTTACATCTTATCACTTGCATAAAGTACTTACTTTACCAGAACTAAGTACAGCATATAGATTTAGCAAAGCAATTCCTGACACCCTTGGATATCTTCATGGTCTCTGATCACACCAATTCCAGCTCCTGAAATGTTACGCATCTTTTCCTGTCTTCAGTTCTTCCCACCAACACATGAAAGGGAACAAACAGTTTATAGAGAACCAGGGTTTTTACTTGAGATTCCCCCAGCACAAGTCAAGGCCAGAAATCAGGCTATACTGGTGATTTTGTAATTTGTCCTTCTGAAAACAAGGAAGAGGGGTGGCCTTGGTGCACCTGGCAGGGGCATGAAGCACTAAGATTCCTCCGTATTATAAGGTCTTTTCTCCTTTCCGCTTGGGCAAAGGAGCTCAAATGCAGGCACAAATAGACCACAGGTTTCCCTGCCTCTGACATCTGTAATTTAGGATTGACCTGTTCTAGGATCCTTCTTGCCTATGCTATTTTCTTCCAGGAGACCATGGTAAGGTCACAGCTACCATGGGCTGAGGGTTCTGTCTTAGTTACTTTTCTCTCATGGCTGGGACAAATACCCAACCCTCAAAATGAAGGAAGGAAAGGTTTATTTAGCTCACAGTTCATGGAGGTTTCAGTCCATATTTGGCTGCCCAAGGATGAGTGGAACAGGGCAGAGAGCATCCAGTTCATGGTGGTGGAACAGCAACAAAATGGTGGCAGAGGCAGCCAACCAAACAGGGCGGCAGAGACCAATAGCAGAGAGGAGCAGCTCTAGTCTGTCTCTCTTTATATTCCATTGAGGCTCTCTGCCTCAGCCTCCACCTTAGGCTACACCCATAATCCTTGAAGTACTTAGACCCATAATCCCATCAGTACTAAAACCCATAATCCCAGGGATCATGGATCAAGTCTCAAACTCTAGAAGTCCCTGCACTCCCCCACCCCCGACTCATGAGGCTTTGGGGGGACAACTAGACATAAACCATAACAGGGTCTTGGACAAGTATAGTGTGGCCAGTGGGTGAAGTCAAGTTCCTAGCTTCTCTCTCCATCTCCCACTTGGTCTCTCTCCAGTGTTTTGAGGCAGCTGTGGGGACCCACCCTTAGGGAGAGCCAGGTATAGAGGCAGCTTCGGGGGTATTATGGTCTTCAGCCTCAGGGAGTGGCAGCTTCCCTTGAAGGGCATGAAGCAGCTGAAGCAAGGTCTGAGGCCTCTGCAATTTGTCCTGCTCCTGGCCTGCCTGCTGTTTCAGAGCTGCAAGGTCTCAATCCAGCAGCTCAAGCTTCTGCCGAATTCCAATCTGTCACTCCTTCACCTCTGCAGAATTTTTTGCCTGACCCTGAGGACATTTTTTTTTTTGTCAGAGCAGCCACTGCTTCTGGGCTATTTTGAATTTCTCCATAGCCACTTGTTTCTTGGCCTGGAGCTGCTCAGTGGCCTGCTAGAGTTCCACACGTTTCTGCTGGGCCTCCTCCACTTGGGCAAGGCCTCTGTCAGGGCACTTCTTATGGCCTCCATATGCTCTTGGTAAGTGGCCTTAAGGTCCTTCCATTCCTCCTTTTCTGCAATGGCCTTCTGTCGGCTTGTGTCTTCAAGAGCCAAGGCATCCAGGCCTTGGGAAGTATCTTCCTGGGCAAGGAAATTCCGTATTTAGAAAAAAAAAAAAAAAAAAGCGACTATTTGAAGCTGGCTACAGAGTGGCTTACTTTTCTTCCTTAAGTTCCTCACAAATTCAGCCAGGATCTGGCAGCTCTGTTTCTTCCTGTAGGCCTATAGGTTCTATGACATTTGCCACCTGAGCAAGAACTCTTGAGTGACCACCTCAGTATCAGTCTTTGCTGCCTCCATCTCAGTGTGGTGCTAGGGTACTTTCCATTTTTGGATTCCTAAATAAATCATTTAAAGCACATACTTGACCTCATTCATTTCTGCTGGACTCTGGTTGTGTAGCTCCAGCTCCTGTCATCGCAGTCCCTCAGCCCCTGCCACCCCCAAAAGGCTGCGCTGATGCTGCTGAGGCCACTTCCAGCGACGCCTCACAACCCGATTTTCTTCACTTTGTTCCCCACCAACTGCAACCACTGATGCCATGCTGAGTTACTCAAGCGACTGGGACCACAGCCAGGATCAAGGGTTTGGGGCACCTCGATTTGGAGGGAGTAGAGCGAGTTCTTTGTCTGGAAAGAAATTTGGAAATCCTAGGGAGAAGCTAGTGGAAAAAGAAGTGGAATCTTGATAAGTTGCTCAAATTTGAGAAGAATTTTTATTAAGAACATCCAGATTTGGCTCGATGCATGGCACAAGAGGTGGAGACATACAGAAGAAACAAGGAAATTACAGTTAGAGGTCATAGCTGTCCAAGGGCTGTTTTGAACTTTTATGAAGCAAACTTTTCTGCGAGGCAGAACTTTACTGAACCCACTGCTATTCAAGCTCAGGGATGGCCTGTTGCTCTAAGTGGACTGGATATGGTTGGAGTGGCCCAGGCTGGATCTGGGAAGACACTGTGTTATTGCCACCATCATCCACATCAGTCATCAGCCATACCTGGAGAGAGGTGATGGGCCTATTTTTTTGGTGCTGGCACCAACTCAGGAACTGGCCCAGAAGTTGCACCATGTAGCTGCTAAATACTACAGAGCTTGTTGTTTGAAGTCTACTTGCATCTATGGTGGTGTTCCCAAGGGACCACAGATACGTGACTTGGAGAGAGGTGTGGAAATCTGTATTACAACATCTGGGAGACTGACTGATGTTTTAGAATGTGAGAAAATCAATTTCAGGACAACAATCTACCTTGTCCTTGATGAAGCAGATAGAATGTCTGATATGGGCTTTGAACCCCAAATAAGAAAGACTGTGGGTCAGATAAGACCTGATAGGCAAAACTTAATGTGGAGTGCAACTTGGCCAAAAGAAGTGAGACAGCTTGCTCAAGATTTTCTAAAAGACTTATATTCACACAAACATTGGTGTAGTGCAACTAAGTGCAAATCACCACATTCTTTAGATAGTGGATATGTGTCATGAGGTAGAAAAGGATGAAGGCCTTATTTGTCTAGTGGAACAGATCATGAGTGAGGAGGTGAGTAAAAGCATTGTTTTGTTGAAACAAAAAGAAGATGTGATGAACTTACCAGAAAAATAAGGAGAGATGGGTGGCCTGCCATGGGTATCCATGGTGACAAGAGTCAACAGGAATGTGAGTGGATTCTAACTGAATTCAAACATGGAAAAGCTCCTATTCTCATTGCTACCGATGTGGCCTCCAGAGGGCTAGATCTGGAAGACGTGAAATTTGTCATCAGTTATGACTACCCTAACTCCTCAGAGGATTATATTCATTGAATTGGAAGAACTTCTCACAGTACCAAAACAGGCACAGCATACACTTCCTTTACACCTAATACCATAAAGTAAGTGAGCAACCTTATCTCTGTGCTTCATAAAGCTAATCAAGCAATTAATCCCAAGTTGCTTCAGTTGGTCGAAGACAGAGATTCAGGTCATTCAGGGGTAGAGGAGGCATGAAGGATGATTGCTTGAACAGATACTCTGCAGGCAAAAGGAGTGGATTTAATAGCTTTAGAGATAGGGAAACATATGACAGAGTTTACTGTAGTATGCTTTAGGGAGATTTGGGGGAAAAACTCAGAATGGTGTTTACAGTGATGCAAATTACACCAGTGGAAGCTTTGGAAGTTATTTTGTGTCTCCTGGTATACAGACCAGTTTTAGGACTGGTAATCCAACAGGGACTTACCAGAATGGTTATGAGAGCACTCAGCAGTATGGAAGTAATGTTTCAGACATGCACAACCATATGAGTCAACAGGCGTATGCATATCCTGCTACTGCAGCTGCACCTATGATTGACTGTGCAATGCCAACAAGATACTCTCAATAAGACTTTAGATGTATATGTAAATGTCTATTTTTCATAATTGTGCTTTGTATTGTGTGTTACAAGACAAGAGAGTTATTTAAGAAACATGGGAAATGCAGAAATGACTGCAGTGCAGCAGTAATTATGGTGCACTTTTTTGCTATTTAAGTTGGATGTGTCTCTACATTCCTGAAACAATTCTTAGGGTTTTTTTTTTTTTTGGCACTAGACAATGTAGGCAGTGTTTGCACAAAAGTAACTGTACAGTGATTTCAAGTACAATAAATGAAGGCAATGCATGGCCTTCCAATAAAAGATACTTGATGACTAAAAAAAATAAAGTATGCACACACACACACACACACAACTGAAATAAATAGACACTTCTAAAAAGAGGAAGTACAATACATGAAAAAATGTTCGCCATTTCTGGCCCGTAGAAAATGCAAGTGAAGGGGCCGGGGAGATAGCTCAGTAGACTACGTGCTTGCCTGGCAAGCTCAGGGTCCTGAGTACAATCTCTGGTATCAAAAAAAAAAAAAAAATGCAAGTGAAAACAACACTTGAGATCCCATTTTTATAAAGAATGGCTGCCATCAACAATCAAACAACCTAAATAATAATAACAAATGATGGCAAAGCTTCTGGGAAAAAGAAATATTTCTACATGGTTGGCAGAAATATAAATCAGTGCAACCACTATGGAAATCAGTATGCAGGTTCTTCAAAAGCCTAAAATTAGAAATTGCATTCAAGCCGGGTGTGGTGGCGCACGCCTTTAATCCCAGCACTCGGGAGGCTGAGGCAGGCGGATTGGTGCAAGTTTGAGACCAGCCTGGGCTACAAAAGTGAGCTCAAGGCCAGCCTCAACTATATAGTGAGACCCTGTCTCAAAAAGACAAAAAAAAAAAAAAAAGAAATTGCATTCTACCCAGCTATTCCCCCTCTAGGTATGTACCCAATAGAGTCAAAGATATCACATGACAGTGACACATGCACATGCATGTTTATGGCAGCACCATGCACAGCAGCCAAATCTTGGAAGAGGCCTGTATGTCCATCGATTTGTAGATGGGTAAAGACAATGTGTTATTTATAGCCAGCAGGATACTACTATGCCATGAAGGATATTTGGAGTCATTTGTAGGAAAATGAATACATCCTGAGACCACAGTGTTACATGAAATAAATCAGAGCCACACATGGATTTTCTTGTATAATAAACTCAAATGATAAATAATTTAAAGAGCAAAATAAAAGTTAGGGAGGCTGAGGAGATAGCTCCATGGCACATGTCCCTGCCTGGCAAGTGCAAGGTCATGAGTTCGAACGCCAGTCCCACAAAAAAAAAAAAAAAAAAAATTACAAAATAAAAGATAGATACCAGGAACCAGGGCAGTAAGTCTTTGGTGGAGGGGACCAAGAGATAGCTGAAAAGGGGAAGGGGAAATAAAAAACTCTAAGATGTTTCATACACACACATGAGCTCTCCACTGTGAGTGTAGCCATTGTGTACTGGCTATCCACACATAGCTGACCAAGATACCCACTTTTACTCAACATACTGATGGGAGTCCTAGCCAGAACAATTGGGCAAGAGGAAGAAACATAATAAGCATCCATGCTGGAAAGATGTCAAATTATCACCACAAACGACATGATTTTACATGTAGAAAATTTCTAAAACTCCAAATCAAGCCTCCAAAATTCAAAGACCCAATCCAAAAAAAATGGGCATCTGAGATGACTATACATGTCACCAATGAAGAGATGCGAATGGCAAACAAATATATGAAAACAATGTTCAACATAATTGGTCATTCAGGAGATGCAAATTAAAACCATGTTGAAATGCCATCTTATGCTAGAAAGAATAGCTATCACAAAGAAGTCATCTAGTAACAAATCCTGGTGAGGTTGGGAAAAAGAAATGCTTCTTCACTGTTGGTGGGAGTGCAGGCTGGTGCAACCACTATGTAAATCAGTATGGAAATACCTCAGAAAACTAGAATTGGAGACCCCATTCACGCCAGCTATTCCCCTCCTAGGTAGAATTTCCAAAAGGACTGAAATCATCATACCACAGCGATATATGTGCACTCATGTTTATAGCAGCACAATTTATCATAGCTAAATCTTGGAAACAACACAAATGCCCATCACCTGAGGAATGGGTAAAAAAGATGTGGGAGTTTTATACAATGGAGCATTACTCAGCTCTAAAGAAAGACAAACTTGAGGCCTTTATAGGTAAATGAATGCAACTAGAGCCTATCCTCATAAGTGAAATAAATCAGACCCACATATGTAAATATCATATTGTCTCCCTAGAGTAAGAACCTGAAAGAATAAATAAAATCTGAAAGGCATGATGAACACAGTACAGTGGAAAGAAACTGAACATAAGAAATAAACATCAAAAGGACCCAGCAGGATGGCTCAGTGGTCTAAAGCGCCTGCTTAGGAAAGCTTGGGCGGCTGCAGGGACCGCAGTTTGATCCCCAGCACCACATGCTGCACCAGCCCTGCCCTCAGGGCAGGCTGAGCTGGCCATAAAAATAAATAAACAAACAAACAAAAGTTCTGAAACAAGAACAAATAAACATCAAAGATGGGGGAGAGGAAAAAAAGGAAGGCGAAAAATTGTAAAGATATATATACAGGATAGCTGAGGTGATTATATGATTAGCTCCATCATTTTTTTTAAATAGCAGTTAATGTTTAAAATCTCCACTTTGACCAATTCTATATGTTGACATCTGTAATCTGAGGAGCCACATCAAAGACAGCAACGTGCAATGCAAAAACCATGGTTGAATACCTCTCCTCTTGTTCTTCTAAGTGGTACCCTTTTTAATGTCTTATCAATTACGATTACACTCTTTAGAATAAATTTTTTAAAAATAGGATAGACAAAGAAAAACTTAAGGTTTATTGAAAGCATGTGTTAAAGTTCATTTATTTGCCCAATCTTGCATACATATATCTGTTAATCTGAGCAACAGATTTGATAATAAAAATATGTAATATAACAGCCACTGTTAATTTGCTATTTTTGTTTTGAAAATCTGTACTATATGTATTCTATGTTACTCTGTTTCTGTTTTTGCTTTTGCTATTGGTTTTCTATTGCTACTTTTTAAAAAAAATGTATTTGGTACAGGGTCTCACTATGCAGCTGGAACTCATAGCCATCCTTTTGTTTTCAGCCTTCCCGGGGCTGAGATCACAGGCATACACTACCACACCCAGTCTTTCTTTTTACTCTTTAAAATAAGATAAAATCAAATTTTTTAAAAAAGATATGCTATTTTTACACAATGGAGTATTATTTAGCTATAAAAAAGATAAATTTGAGGCTTTGGCAGATAAATGGATGCAAATAGAAACTATATTGGTGTTATGACCTGTGTCTAGTTATCCCCCCAAAGCCTCAGGCAGTCACTGGGACGGGCTTGTAGAGCTTGTGATTAATTCATAAGCCAATGGTGGGATGAGTGTGACTACTACACCTGCCCTGGGGAGAATCATCAGTACAATATGAAGGAGGGAGAGAGGCTTGCTAGCTGCCACAGCCACTGCTCCTCTTTTGTTCTTTCTGGTTTCCCCAGCCATGGATTCTGTCCTCCAGCAACAAATGCTGGAGAGGCTGTGGGGAAAGAGGAACCCTTCTCTACTGCTGGTGGGAATGCAGACTGGTACAACCATTATGGAAAGCAGTGTGGAGGATCCTTAAAAAACTAGAACTAGAAATCCCATTCAATCCAGCTATCCCCCTACCGGGAATTTTCCCAGAAGAACTGAAAACATCATACCATAGCGATATCTGTGCACCTATGTTTCTAGCAGCCCAATTTATAATAGCCAAATCTTGGAAACAACCAAAATGCCCATCATTTAAAGAATGGTTGAAAAAAAAGTGCTATTTTTATACAATGGAATATTACTCAGCTGTAAAGAATGATAAGCTGGAAGACTTCATATATAAATGGATGTATATTGAACATATACTTATTAGTGAAATAAACCAGACCTACATGTGTAAATGTCATATAGTCTCCCTAATATAAGAACTCTAATTTTTTTTTCTTTCCTTGCCAATATCAATTGGAAGGTGTGTCATGCCCACACCCTGTGCTCTGTATAACTATTGTGAAGACAATGTGCAGTGTGTCAACTGTTTAAAAAAGTAATGTTAGCTGGGCGTGGTGGTGCACGCTTGTAATCCCAGCACTCGGGAGGCTGAGGCAGGAGGATCGGTGTGAGTTTGAGACCAGCCTGGGCTACAAAAGTGAGCCTAAGGCCAGCCTGAACTGCATAGCGAGACCCTGTCTCAAAAAAAGACAAAAAAAAAAAAAAAAAAGTAATGTTTATTGAAAGTGTTAATGTTTAATTGTTTGATCAATCTTATATACCTATATCCATTAATCTGAACTTATCTATGATGAAAATATGTAATACAACCATTGTTAAATTTAAAATAAATAAATATGTTGAATTTAAAAAAGTAATGTCTATTGAAAGTGTTAATATTTAATTGTTTGATCAATCTTATATACCTATATCTATTAATCTAAAATGACCTGATGATGAAAATATGTAATATAACCATTGTTAAATTTAAAAATAAATAAATAAATTTTAAAAAATAAATAAATATAGCCGGGCGTGGTGGCGCATGACTGTAATCCCAGTACTCGGGAGGCTGAGGCAGGAGGATCGGTGTGAGTTCGAGACCAGCCTGGGCTACAAAAGTGAGCTCAATGCCAGCCTGAACTGCATAGTGAGACCCTGTCTCAAATACATAAATAAATAAATAAATAAATAAATAAATAAATAAAGTGGGTGCCTCCAAAACATGTAAAAAATTATAGTAATGATTCAGGATACTGCTTAATGAAAGTATCATATTATTTGTTTGGATTAAAAACAAAAGAACAACCCAGTGCCAGCAGTCTAAAGCAGCTGCTTAGGCAACCACAGGGGCTACTTTTTAATCCCCAGGACTACATGCTGGACCAGCCCCAACCCCATGGCAGGCTGAGCCAGTCATAAATAAATAAAGTAAAAAAAAAAAAAAAACACCAAAGCTGGGTGTGGTGGTGCATGCCTGTAATCCCAGTACTTGGGAGGCTGAGGCAGGAGGATCAGGGCAAGTTCAAGGCCAGCCTGGGCTACAAAAGTGAGCTCAAGGCTAGCCTGAACTATCTCTCTTCTACAGATGCATAGTGAGAGCCTGTCTCAAAAAGACTAAATAAATAAATAAATAAATACCCAATACAACTGTTGTAGATTTTATTTGTACCCAGGATCAAACTCAGGATCTTTTGCTTGCCAGGCAGGCATAAAACTACTACAACTAATAAATTAATTTAGCAAAATTTTAGGTTACAGTTTCTTTCTTTCTCCTCCTCCTCATTCTTCATCTTTTTGAGACAGGATCTTACTACGCAGTTCAGGCTGACCTTGAGCTCCTATGTAGCCCAGGCTGGTTTCGAACTCACAATGATCCTCTTGCTTCATCTTCCTTCCCAGTGCTGGGATTACAGGCACACCAGACCAAGGTATGTATTGATTCAAGCACTATTCAAATAGCCAAGAAATAGAAACAATTTGTCCATCAACTGACATACCAATAAAAAAGTACAATACATGTGCACAGTGAGACACTATGCAGTCATAAAAAAGAATGAAATCCTGGATGAATTTGGAAGCCACCATGTTAAATAAAATAAGCCAGGCATAGAAAGACATACACTTACATGTAGTCTAAAAAGGGTGTGCTCACAGGAGCTGAGATTAGACTGGTGATTAATAGCGCCCAGAGAGGATAGGGTTGGAGAAGGCATGTGAGGATGGTTAATTAGTGGGTAGTAAGATACCTTTGGGAAGAAGGAGGAAGTCCTGGAGTACGAACACACACGATGGTGACTGCAGATTGTGTACTGGACATTTCAAGAATTAGAAGAATGCATCTTGAAGGTTTTTACCACAAAAATGATAAAACATGTTAAACCCAACTTTAAAAATATGCAATGTACACACATATCAAATATTATAGGTGTCCTCCTGATAGGTAAACACTTAAGCTTTTGTGGACCAATTTTTAAAAAATACTGAAAGAAAAAGAAGAAAGCAGACCAACCTTCTCCTTTACTCACAGCCTCTAAATCCCAAAGGAGGTAAACCTCGGGGAGCAGGGAGCAGGAAGAGGAGCCCAGTGCAGCTTTGTGCTGGGAATTACGAAGGAAGCAATCTGAAATGCTGAAAGAAGACGATGTTACTAAATGGAAAGGACAGAAAAATTGCTGACTCTGGCCAATAAATTACAGTACTAATCAGAAAAGGAGCCCAAGTTCATATTTATATTTCAGTGAGACTCATCACTGCTTGGTTCTTTTTTAAAAAATATGTATATTTTATTTAATACAATTTATGTTAAAAAGTATGTAACCAAACATGTACCAGCAAAGAAAACTATTTGACAGCACAAGTGGAAACACCTGTCTATCCTGCAATAATGTTCAGATATTTTCATAAGCATGTAATCTCATTATTTTGTTTTGTTTTTTTAATTGTTTATTCACTCATTTTTATGGCCGGCTCAGCGCGCCCCAAGGGCAGGGCTGGCACAGCATGTGGTGCCAGGGATCCAACCGCGGTCCCTGAAGCCACCCAAGCTTTCCCAAGCAGGCGCTTTAGACCATTGAGCCATCCCGCTGGGCCCCTATCTCATTATTTTGCATTGTTATTTTTTCCATGTCTAGATGTTCTATAATGGACAAATTAAAAATAAATCCAGTACAATTGTTGATAAGGTTTCTTCGCTAAATACTTTCATCTTGCAATTCAGATTTGATACGAATAATTTATGAAATTAAATGAATAAAACAATGTGTTCACAATGTGTTATATGTAAGTGGAGCTATCCTGGAATACTGCCAAGCCTAACGTGGGATCTAATAGAATAAAATGAGTTATAAGGGGAATTGGATGGTCAAACCTCAAGGAAGGGCTATGACCATGAGGCACAATGTCCCTGGCTTTTATTAGATACACTGCTTCACTGATGGTGGGCTGCAGGGATTGATGGGGCTGAGCTGCTGACACAGGCAAAGTGGAAGGACTGAGGGAAAAAAACATTTTTGGAAAAGCATAAAGAGACTACCATGGTTAACTAGTCTGATTATCTACTGACTAGACTACTGAGCTGGGACAGTCATTTAGTTGATTTACAACGGTCCTTAGCTTTCATGCTGTCTTGGTCTGAGGCACCAGAACAACAGAGAGTGTTTGCTAATCTTGATTCTGGCCATTGATTTAAGCATTAAACTGCCTGAGAGCCAGCCATGGGTCTCACCAAAAATTTAGGACAGACTCTCAATTTAATCACTGCCCATGCTGTACATAAAATTGGCCCTCAGGAGCTGGTAGCTCCAGAAAATAGTATTACTGGGTGTTTTTCTACCAAAGAAACAAGAGCACAGGAAGAGGTTATTTCTCAAAGCTAACCACAGAAAATAGTGAATCCTCAAAGAAAAACATTTTCTAATTAGTTATTTTATTTTACTCAACTGCTCGGTTCTTTAATTTCTTTCTGCCCGTCAATCCCTCAGACTCATTCCTGAGAGGATGAGGGTGGAGGACGGAGGACGGCGATACGCGGTAGGGCTGACGGCGCTGGAAACTCTTTGGAAACTAACTTGAACAGTAAATGGAGATTCGCTGGAAGGGCACCTGGGTACCTCTTAGAACCCAAGGTAAAGGGGCCAAGCTGGGTTTCCCCTGCCGTGGAGCGTCCTTCGGGATTTAGAGTTTCTTGTTTTACTTCTCCCGAAAGTCACAGTGCTGGGGAAGAGAATGGCCCTCGCGCTGAGCAGATAAGCTGCGTAACGACTGCCATTTCATTCGTTTTCGAGGGACCTGGCACAATGCTGGCAGCTCGTCTCCATCCTCCACCGGCGTATTCGGTGTTTTCCGCTAGGAGTGGGCCGCGACTTCGGGGCCTAGAGGGCGTGGGCAGTCTGCCCAGAGGGGAGAAGCCGGGGGCGGCCGCGGGGCCCTGGCACTGCACAAAGCGTGTGTGGTTTGGGGCGGCGTCCTGGGGGGCGGGTCTCGGACCCTATAAACTGCCAATTCCCCGAGTCCGCGCCCAGATCCAGGCGAGATGGGCAAGTACACCGTGCGCGTCGCCACGGGGAGCTCGCTCCTGGCGGGCTCCGTCAACTGCGTGCAGGTGTGGCTGGTGGGCGAGCACGGAGAGGCGGACCTCGGAACACTGCGGCCGCAGCTGCCCGGCAGGGTCAGTGCAGACTGGACGGGGCGGGGCGGGGCCGGAGGCGGGGTGCAGTAGGAAGGGAACCCGACAGGAGGGCGGGAAGCACCGTAGCACGCTGCTGGAGCACACGCGGAGGGGCGCGGCGGGGGGTCGCGGAGGCTGGGACGGCGCTGCGCGCTCTGCCTGCCCGCTGGCTCCATCTCCCGGTTGTGCTCCAAAGGCTGCGCCCAGCTTCTCAGGGTTTCCCGGAGCCTGCTGCCAGTGTCTGTCTCGCAGGAAACCAAGTGGAGAGTCGACATCCCCCTGCACCTGGGGCGCGCCCTGCTGGTAAAGCTACGCAAAAAGAAACTCCTGCTGGATTCGGACTGGTTCTGCAAGTGGATCACC
>PVJA010023260.1:0-33207 GCA_004027025.1 Myocastor coypus | reverse complement strand
CTTTATATTACATTCAGGCTCTCCGCCTTAGCTCCCGCCCTAGGCTACACCCATAATCCCAGAAGTACTTCCACCCATAATCCCATCAGTACTAAAACCTATAATCCCAGGGATCATGGATCAAGTCTCAAACTCTAGAAGTCCCCGCCCAGTGACTCCATGAGGCTTTGAGGGGACAACTAGACATAAACCATAACACATGGAAAGTTCTTCAGCTAGTGTCTGCTCTCCGCTAATACACTTTGGGCTTGACTAACTATACATCCTTGCCTCTTTCATGAGATCCAATGACCTCTATTAATTTAGGGAGGGAAAAGAACAGTGTGATTGGCCTAGCATCCATTGTTTCAGAAATAAACTGCTATATTATTGATGACACAAAAACAAATCAGGTATTAGTCTATAGTAAAAAATCAATTAATAGAAAAACGTATAGCACCCTGGGAGCAGCAACAAAATCAGCAGCATTGATAGAGTCAAAGGCAAACTGGATATTGACATACTATATGAACCAATAAATATTACTAGTTTATCTCCCTAGTAGAAAAAAAGATCTGTGGGCTCGGCAGGATGGCTTAATGATCTAAAGCACCTGCTTAGGAAAGCTTAGGCGGCTGCAGAGACTGCAGTTCAATCCCCGGCACCACATGCTACACCTGCCCTCAGGGCAGGCTGAGCTGGCCATAAAAATAAATAAACAAAAGTTCTGAAACAAGAAAAAAAAAAAAAAACCCTAAAAAAAAAGAGAAAAAGATCTGTAATTATAATGAATCTAAGACAACCCAAATATTAACATACATATTAACATAGATAAGTAATCTATTAAATGCAATAACTACCACCATTAATAACAGAAACAAATGCAATTATAATAGTATAGACTCAACTAAATACCTAAAGATTAATGGGACTAAATACACTTTTTTTTTCATTTTATATATTTGGTACAGGGTCTTACTATGCAGCTCAGACGCATAGTGATCCTCCTGTTTTTAGCCTCCCCAGTGCTGGGATTACAGATTTGCACCACGTGGCTGGACTTGTTCATGGCTCACATGCCCTATGGGTGGGGCCAGCACAGCATGCTGGGGATTGAACGCCTGACCCTGCATCTGCCTAACTAAGCATCAGGCACTTTAATCCACTGAGCTATCTAGCCGGCCCGTTTTGCTTCTATAGTAATGTTTTTATATTGACTCATACCCTGCTTTGCCTGCTGGATGTCGTTGATCATTGATGTCTACCTTCAGGCTGCCTTTACCCCAGCTATTTCTAGTATCTATGTCAGACTGATCACCGAGCTTTGTGTTGGATATTGGCAATGGGGTAGGGGCTCAAGCAGATGGCAGCACTTTGAGACTTCATACCAGCATTTTGAGATCCAGTCCCATCTGAAAGTCACACATGATCAGCCTAGCTTCTTGCTGCAGTAGGCAGGCCCCTGTGTCCTTCCCTGCCAAGCTTAGTCTACTTGGGAGATCTGTGTTTGACCATGCACTCTCTGTGGCTCTCATGTGACCATCTCCCATCCATTGTAGTACAGTGACCTTGGACACCATGATGTGAAGTTGTTCTGTAGCTGAGTCAATCCCATCCCCAAATGATTCCTGATTAAACACCATCAAATACAGCTAACACTGCAGTGGATTCTTTCCCAATCTAGCCTGCCATTTGGAAGGAGTTACATTCAGAACAAAACCCTGCACTATTTTTGCAGTTTACAATAATTGTGGACTATTCTTAGGCTAATGCAGTTGTTTTCCTCTGGAGCTGCTGACCTGGTTCAGTTTGCTAATGTTTGTTAAGATTTTTGTTTGTAGCTAGATATGTTGGCACAGATCTGTAATCCTAGCACTCTAGAAGCTAAGGTGCAAAGATAGTAGTGAGCTTGGGGCCAGCTTGGGGTAAATAGTGAGTTAAAGACTGGTGTTTGGACTATATAGCAAGATCATGTCTCAAAAAAAATTGTGTATACCTTTGTGTGTGTGTGTTCATATGTTTGTATGAAATACCTAGTAACATTTTTGGGGGTTTTTTTTGTAAGAGAAATACTAAACTCAGAGGGAGGTAGAAATTTCTTTTCCTTCTCTTCAGGATTGGTATTATTTCTTTACATATTTGATAGGATTCACTATGGAACCATCTGTGCCTGGGTTCCTTGTGGGAAGTTTTTTTTAAAAAAAATCAGATTTTTTAAACTTAGAAGGCTAGTCATTTTTATTTCTTTTTGAATGTTGTAGCAATTTTTATCTTTATAAGAATTTGCCCACTTCATCACAGTTATGTTATTTGTTGTTACATCATTGTTCACATATTGCTCCCATATAATACTTTTGAATTTTAGTTCTCCTTTTATTTCTGCTTTTGGTATTTTGCTTATTTATTCATTTATGTGTTTGGCACAGCTCACCGCACAACTCAGACTTGTAGTGGTCCTTCTGTTTTCAGCCTTCCCGGTGCTGGGATTACAGATGTGTCTGCACTTGTTGCTGGCTCAGGACGCACTGGGGATGTTGCTGGTGTTGGTGCAGCATGCAGAAGCCACAATAGAACCTGGTCCCTATACTTGCAAAAGCAGGCACTTGAGTCCACTGAGCTATCTCACATGCCCTGCTTTTGGTATTTTGTATCTTTTCTTTTTCTTGGTATATCTAGATTAGAGGGCTATAGATTTTATCTGCTCAAGATTCCTGTAACTCAGTGATAGAATGCCTGTCTAGCCTGCATTGGCCTCTGGGTTCCACCCATAGTACCAGGGGGAAAACTAGCTTTTAATTTTATTTATTTTCCTCAATTATTGTTTTTTATTGAATTTTTCACTGTTCATTATTCCTTTTCTTTTGCCTGCTTTGATGTATTTGCTCTTTTTTTTTTTTTTTTTTTTTTTTTTTTTTTTTTTTTTTTTTTTTTTTTTTTTTTTTTTGTGGGACCAGGGTTCGAACTCACGACCTTGCACTTGCCCAGCAGGCACTTGTGCCTCGGAGCTATCTCCCCAGCCCCATATTTGCTCTTTTTCTTAAAGGGAACTGTAGATACTTAATTTAAAACCTCTTCTAATATAGGCATTTTAAGCTATATATTTTCTCTAAGTAGTTCTCTAGCTGTTCACCATAAATTGTAATGTTATATTTTCATTTTCATTCAGTTCAAATATTTTCCAGTGTTTTTATGACTTTCTTTTTTATCATTACTATTAAGTATAATTTTAAATTTTTAAATATCAATTATTTCCTTTTTCTTTTTTTTTTTTTTTTTTTGTGGGACCAGGGTCCAAACTCACAACCTTGCACTTGCCAGGCAGGCACTTGTGCCACAGAGCTATCTCCCCAGTCCCCTCCTAAATTTTTTTGTCATTGATTTTTATTTTTATTTTATTTTATTTTATTTTATTTTATTTTATTTTTATTTTTTTGTGGGACCAGGGTCCAAACTCACGACCTTGCACTTGCCCAGCAGGCACTTGTGCCTCGGAGCTATCTCCCCAGCCCCATGTCATTGATTTTTAATGTATTCTGTTGACTGAAGAATGCATTTCGAATGGTTTGCATCCTTTTATGTTTATTAAGACTTACTCTGGTGTCTGGTATGCTCTGTTCTGACAAATGGTTCTTAGGGCTTTACAGCAAATGTGTGCTATATTGTTGTGTCAAGGGATCTGTAAATGTCAGGTCACTTTGGTCAGTAGTTTGTTCAAGTCTGTCTTTGTTGATTTTCTGACTAGTTGTTTTCATGGTGTTCTGAGCATTGAAAGTTACTCACCTGGAGACCTTGTGTGCTAATAGTGAGCGAGATCTTTATAATTTTTTCTTTGTCTGGGTTACTTCACTTGGGTGAAGAGACTCAAGTGAATTTCCGCAGGTACAGAAAGGAAAACATTATTAGGTTGGGTAATAGAGGATGTTATAAAATAAAGTCCTCAAGTATTGGAGTTTTAAAAAACCAAACATAGCTGGGCATGGTGGCTTGTGCCTATAATCTCAGCACTCTGGGAGCCAAGGCAAGAGAATGACAAATTCAGTCCCAGCCTGGGCAGGTTAGTAATTTAGAAAACCCTGTTTCAGAATAAAAAGTACCAAAAGGAGTGAGGATGTAACTCAGTGTACGGACCTTGGGTTCAGTCTTCACCCAGTATTGTATTGTATTGTTTGTATTTATTTATTTATTTATTTATTTATTTATTTATTTATTTTCTTGTTTTAGAATCTTTGTTTATTCACTCATTTTTATGGCCAGCTCAGCCCGCCCCAAGGGCAGGGCTGGCGCAGCATGTGGTGCCGGGGATCGAACTGCAGTCCCTGAAGCCGCCCAAGCTTTCCCAAGCAGGCGCTTTAGACCACTGAGCCATCCCACTGGGCCCCACCCAGTATTGTAGGAAAAAAAGAAAAGAAAACTAAACATACTTAGATGCTTGTAATACAAGTTTAAGTTCATTGTTTAAAATTCTGTGCTTCTTGGTTAAGAGTTCACTTATATTGCTAAAGATAAGCAGACATAGTACAAAGAAGAGTTATGTAGATTTTAGGAACTTATTAGAACACAAAGCTGCTCAGTTGTGAGAAATGAAAAGTGACTACAAAGACAGTAGCTACTCAAGTATATGAAGACTTAGATCAGTGTATATATGTTTAAAAATACGTAAGTTTTTTTCTCTCATTTTTTCTTTTATCCCATTTTCCTGTGTTGATTTTATTCATTATATATTTCAAACACTGAGAAGAAATACATACGAAATAATTAAGGTTCACTTATCCAATTATTTTCACCATTTCTTTTTTCAGTATTTAAAACTTGATATATAGTTTAAAATGGTACCTATTAATGTGGTAACATGCTTCAGTACATTGTGCAGTGTTTAAATCACTTGAAAATATCTGTCTTCTCAAACATTTTTATTTCTTTATGGCAAAAACTTTCAAAATCCTTTCTTCTAGGGGCTGGTGAGATAGCTCAGTCATCTAAAGTGCCTTTAAGCAAGCTTTGGCAGGTGCAGGGGACTGCAGTTTGATCTCCAGCACCACATGCTGTGCCAGCCCTGCCCTTAGGGTGGTCTAAGCTGCTTCTCCACCTCAAAAAAAAAAAATCTTTTCCTTCTAGTCTTTTGAAATATGCAGCACATTATCATTATCTATATACCCTAATGTGAAGAGCACACCTGAACTTCATAATCCACCTAACTATAGCCAAGCCCTAGTTGCCATTTTCCTAAATTAATGAAATTAATTTAATTAATTTAAATTAATGAAATGTAATGAACCAGAAAAATGGATCCATTGGAATTCTAAATGTATGACATGATAAGGAAAGTAGAATTCACAAACCAAAGATAAGACCTGCCTATAGCCAGTCTGGTTGAAAGTGGTAAACTTTTTGAAGACAGCCAGTGAAAGAAAACATTTCCGAAAGTCCTTTTTACTACTATCTTTAAATATGTGGCTAATAAACAAAGAGAATAAAGTGTATAGTGTAGAAATAATAAAACGAAAAGAAATAAAAGGATCAGTCAACTGAAAGTATTCTGAGTGTCACTCATGAAAAATGTCTTTCCACTTAGAACTCATTGGATATAGGAACATTGTTTATATGAGAGTTTCCATTTATTTTATTTTTATTTATTTATTTTTATTAATTATTATTATTATTATTATTATTATGGAACCAGGGATTGAACTCAGGAGGCCCTTGTGCTTGCCAGTCCATTTATGATTTTAAACGACTTAATTGCTCTTATACTTCTCATTAAAAAGTAAGTATAGAGTCATTAGAAAAAGTGCAAATAGTTAATATAGTAGTATATAAAGTTAAAAAGTGAACATCTTTTTTTTTTTTTTTCTGTACCTTTAAAACTTGCCAATTCCATGTTCTCTGTCCTGTTTTCTTACTGTCTTCACAGAATGACCCTTTTAATCCCTGTAATTGCTCTAGCATGTGATCAAGATGTTTTAGGGTATAGTAATTTATAGCCATAGTCTGTCTATCCGTCTCACTCTCTTGTGCATGTGCACACACACACACACAGAGGCCCAGTGGGATCAAACAGCTTTTTCTAAGAGAAGGAAAAGAGCTTAAACAATGGTGTCTGTTATTCTTCTGTCATTGCTGGGACAAACAAACACCTGATAACCAAAATGGAGGAAGGAAATGTTTATTGAGCTCATAGTTACTGGGGGTTTCAGCCATACTTGGCTGGCTCCAAGGCAGACTGGCACATGGCAGAAAGCAGTATTTCATGGCAGTGGAATAATTGCAACAGAGAACAACAGAGAGAGTCTATTTCTCTGTGTCTCTTACAGTAAATTCAAGGCTATCACCCCAGGCTGGGGAAGGAACACACACCCATAGATTCCAGCAACAATCCATAATCCCAGCAGTACTAAGACACATAATCCCAGTGGGTCATGAGTTAGTCTCAAACTCTGGAAGTCCCTACCACTTGACTGCATGAGGCTTTGGGGGGACAACTAGACACAAACCATAATAGAGAGCAAATCTCCCTTAAGTTGCATTCAGGCCATCTGCCCAGATTGGGTATAGCATTCACACCCAGAATCTCAGCAGCACTCACACCCAGAATCCTAGTGGATCATAAACTCTAGAAGTCTGCCCCATGACTTACATGAGGCTTTAGGGGGATACCTAGACACAAACTGTAACAGTAGGCTTTTGTTGTAACCATTCCTGTCTCTGTAAATTTAAGGGAGAAGTGAATGCCTCTCTAGAGACTGCCTGCTCCTGTAAGGAATGGCAGCCACTGAACAGACTTGAGTATGGGTTTAAAGTGAGATAACACAAAGAGAAATCATCATTCCTTAAGCTTCTAGCAGAGCAGACTAGTGAATTCCCAGTCATGTTTCAATTACTTAATAAATATTTGGGGACTTTTTGGGTTTTGTTTCTTAAAATTTTTATTAGTACATATCTGTAGTACATAATGATTACTTTCATTGTGGGGAGTCAGTACATATACAAAACATGTCTTAATTGTCTTTATGTCTCTTTCCCTATTTCCCTCTCCCTCCGTCTCTTGATGTTCTCTTACTATTTGCAAAAGATCTATCTGCATATTTCCTATTATCTTTTATTTTACTCTTAAATTTATACTTTGGGTTTTACATGTAACAGAAACCATGAAATATTTAAGCTTGTGTGTCTGATTTATTTGACTTAACATTATAATCTCAGCTTTTATCCACTTTGCTACATGTGACTCCTACATGATTTATCCTTCTTTATATCACAGTACTACTCCATTATGTGTAAATACCACATTTTCATTATCCATTCATTTGTTGATGAACACATAAGCTGCATTGAAGATTTAGCTGTTATAAATTTTTTAGCAAATGTTTGTTGAATGCCTTCTATGAGCCAGTGATTATGGAGAGATGTGAAGAGCAAACAAGTAAGACAATAGTGTGTCCTTCAAATGGTGAGAAGCATGTTTTCTGCTTCCAAGGATCCAAGGATCCTTCCAAGGTTTCAAGGATCGTTGTAACAGAGCCCCACAAATTGAGTGGCTTGGCAGGATTGGTTCCTTAGCAGGTGATACCACTGTTGAGGTGTCAATTGTCAGTCAGAGGTGGAAGACAGCCCAGTGGATGTGGGTGGGGAGAGCTTTGCAGACAGTAGAAATAGCGTGTTCCTCTGAAGGAGCTTGTGCTTCAAAGAAGCCAATGTGGGTGGAAAAAAGAAGTCAGAGAAGAAATCAGGTAGCTGGGGTACACATCACACATTTGTGAGGGAAATGGGAAACTGACTTGTTTTAAGCCGCATTGAGGAAGAGCAAGACTGAAATAGGTGAGCTAGAAGGCTATCAGTAATCCTGGTGGGGGTGGCAGTGGAGAAACAATGAGAAGAGGTCGGATCCTTGATACATTTTGAAAATACTACTGACAGTTTTGCTGATTGTCTGAATATAGGAAGAGAGAGAAAAAAAGGTCAGAATTGATTCCACAGTATATGGCTTGACCTACAAAGGAATTGCCATTGACTGAGGGAAAGATCTTTCAATAGGAGAAGAGCATAGAATCTAGGGCAGATGGCAGGGTGACAGCTGCAGAGCGTAGGAGGGAAGACAGTGTCTTGAGTACAGGATGAAAGTGAGTGAATCTGAGGAGGAATTCATGGAGTTGGAATTTCGGATAACCTGGCCTGGATAAGTGTGTGCGTGTGTGTGCGTGTGTGCGTGTGTGTGTGTGTGTGTGTGTGTGTGTGTGTGTATTTACAGGGTCTCACTACACAGATCAGACTAGTAGTGATCCTCCTGTCTTCAGCCTCCCAAGCTCTGGGGTTATAGGTGCACGTCACCATGCCTAGTCTCAATGTGTGTGTGTGTGTGTGTGTGTGTGTGTGTGTGTGTGTGCGCGCGTGCACACGCGCACGTGCACAGGATCTCACTAAACAGCTTGGACTCATAGTGATAATCCTGTTTTTAGCCTCCCTAATGCTGGCATTACAGGTCCAGACTCCACTGCCGGTTCAGCATACCGAGGGGGCAGGGCTAGCATGGCATGTGGTGCCAGGGATCAAACCCAGGCCCCTTGTCTAAGTAAGCACTTAGTCCACTGAGCTCAATCCTGGGCTGGATAAGAAGGGGTGAAGGAACCCCAAGGGAGGCATCAACCTTAGTGATAACTTGTCCTGGTGCTTAGGATATTACTGGGACTTTCTTCGGAATTAAGTTTTGTTTGATGCTCTTGTTTGACCTTTCAGTCTACTGATTACTTCTGACCCCTTTGTATCCATTTCTAATCCTCTTCTATTTTCTGGTAGCTTCTAATTCAGTTCTCTCAAATCTGTCTTTCTGTATCCTAACTACTCCTATGCTACCTTATCCCTTCCTTATTTCACCATTGGTCATTTCCAGAATTCTATATTATCCTGAAGTTCTTCACTGTAGACATGTGCTTGTATAGAATTAACTTCTTGTAGTACAGACTTACTTATGGGTTAGCCCTTCTTGGTCGCTTTTCATATCTTTGAAACCAGGCCACCATTTGTGACATTTCATTGTACCACCCTTCAGCTCCTGACCCATTCATGAACAGCCTGCTCTGTATTCCTGCTAATACCTTTATGTCATTCCCTTTCATCTCTTTGTTCATGATCTCTGTCTCTGTCTGTCTGTCTGTCTGTCTGTCTGTCTGTCTGTCTCTCTCTCTCTCTCTCTCTCTCTCCTGTGCCACCCTGAGGCCCCACTGATGCCTATGATCTGAGAGCTAGCATATCTTTGGTATCAGTGCCTGGTCATAACTTTCTGGAAGTATGAAATATTATTATAGAAGATACTGTTAAAAAAAAAAAAAAAAAAAAAAAAGATAACTTGCTGACCCATCTTCAGTGAGACAAAATGATCTCTATTAATTTTTTTTAATTTTATGATTTTGGTACAGCACTGGGATTACATGTGTACACATAGCCACACCCTCCTGTCTTGGTGGCTGGCTCAGCATACCCTGAAGTAGGCCAGCATGGTGCACAGTGCCTTATACTTGCCTAAGCACATGCTTAAACTGCTGAGCTATCTTGTGGCCCCTCCATGTATTTTTATGTTCTCTGAGTACTGCTAACTAGTAGTGTCTTTTTTCATTGTTGAGACAAAAGACTCAATATCCAAAGTTGTAGCTCACAGTTTGTAGTGGTTTATTTTATAGTTGGCTGGTGGCATGGCAAAGCATATTGCAGAGAAAAAACAGCTTATGACCAGCAAAAGGCAGCAAGCAGCAAAACAGCAAAGCAGCAGTAGCAGCCTGCTTCTTCCTTTAATCGCTTGCAGGCTACTGCTCTTGATAGTGCCCCTCTCACTCATGGTGGGCCTTGCCATTTATTCATGTCAAGAACTATGCCAGACCAATCAGTGGACTACTTCTGTAATCACACCCCCTTAATTCCAGTATGACGCACTTAATCCTAGCATCACATGCTTAATCACAGCACCATGTAACCTCTTAGGTCTACATGAGGCCTTGGGAGGACATATAGACCTAACACATAGTATATAGTAAATTATTGTTTCCATTGTAAGTTTTAACAAAGCTGTGTTGGGCATAACAAGCATTTGAATTTCTGAATTACAGCAGAATTACTTCTCCGATCCTTTGGATCAGTTCCCAAGTCTTAGCTTTATGTTAGCCACTAGCAAAATATAATATATCTTTATTTTGAGCTCTAAAGAATGTTGTAAGACTTGTTTCATAAAAATCATAAAAAGTAGAAGAGAGGACTCAGCAATGCTTAGGAAAGATGTCATAAACACAGAGTAGCAGTATTTACTGATTTTGTTTTAGACAGATTTGTCATGTAGACTAAGATTGTTCTAAAATTTCTGCTACTTAATACTTCCTTTTCAAGAATGACTCATATTCTTGGTGCATTGTAAAACACTTGGGCTGCCTCCCCCTCCAACCTTCACAAAAGCTCATTCAACTAGTGGCTGCCTGTTTCTTCCCTTGATGAGAAGTCTGACTCATTACTCACTGTATCTCTTCAACTGATACATGAATTTTAATTCCATTCAATTACCAACTTTTAATTGGATCCCATTGCCAGATTGGCCTCCCGTTCTAGACTGTTTCTTCCTGGCTGTACTGTTACTATGGCTACTTGGTTTCCTCTGCTTATTTCTGCCTTACTTTGATGACATCTATTCAGGTATGAAACTAGACAGATAATACAGGATTGCCAGAGTATCAAATGCTATCATCTCATATCCTGCCTTCCTCCTACTGCCCATCTGGAATAGGATCAAGTTGAGATGGTAAGGTTTTTATTTCTTCAATATCACTTTTATTTTAGTGAGCTTTGCCAAATTTTAGAATGCTAGGGCCTGGGAAACTTGTAGAAACAACTGTTTCTGTTCTCTTCTTATTCTTTACTTCTACTCCCATTGCATTCTTTCAGAAGTATGGCATGTACATTATATAATGAGCCAAAAAAAAATCACTTCTCTGTTTAATGAGAGTCTCCCTTTAGTTTCTTATGTTAGCACGTCTTGATTTTGTACTTGAAACACAGCCCTTTCTGGAATTAGAGAAAGCTACTTATATTAGAAAATATTGTACTTTGTTCTGTATCTAACTGCTATATATCCTTTAAATATTAATTGATGGCCTCTAGGCTTTTAGTAGGTCTTAGTGGTCAAATTACATATCCTGTTTTGTTTTTTAATGTATTTAGGACAGGGTCTACAGGGTCTCACTGTGTAGATTGTACTTGTAGTGATTCTCTTGTTTGCAGCCTCCCATGCATTGGGATTATGGGAATGCATTATCACATCCAGTCTCAATCTGTTTTAGCATGCCCTAGGGGCGGGGCCACCTGGGCCTGGCCACTGTGCTCTGCCTAAGCAGATACTTTAATCTGCTGAGCTATACGGCTGACCTTAAAATTGCATGTTTTTAATAAGATGTTACAAAACCAAAAAATGTCATAGAACCCATCCATTGATCATAAAACTTAAAAATTGCCATCTGACATGAGAATGGATCTGGTCTTATAGTCAAGATGGAAAGTATTACTCACTTGGAATAAAAATGATATAATGTTTTCTAACAAAGTTTGTTTATTGCCAGTGAGGGCTAATTAGGTGTCATCTTATTTCTTGCTAGCTCACACTGTCATTTTTATGAGCTAAGGCCAAGAGACCTTATAATATCATTCTTTCTATGGTTACAAAGTAGGACTTATGCTTACCTCAAATAAAATGAGAACAATCTCATAGTCTTCAGGAATGGATTTTGACCGATACTTTGTATTTACTCTGCTCTTTGTGCCTGCGGTTTTAATTTAACACATCAATGAAAAGGCAGCATTTAAAAAGGGGGAGAAAACACCAGCAGGACTTACTTTTATTAGTGTAATTTGTAAGAAATTACTGCATTTAATGAGAAAATCGTTAGGCATGGAAAAATGGGCTGTGACGAAACTTGTAGAGCTTAAATGGTGAGGTTTTAATTGAATTTTTTAGTTATTGGAAAGAAAAATAATAATACTATCATAATAAAAACCCAGGGCAGCATCTGCACTGTGAGGGGGTCAGTACTTTATATATCTTAGCTCAATTTCCCATACCACTGGTCATGCATAATATTATGGCTGTTGTAGTCTCCTGTGTCATTTCTACAGACCTTTTCCTTCATAAGAGAGGCAGGCAACTTCTGCTAGCTGAGAAACCATGGGGCAAAGAGCCTAGCAGGACAGAGTCTGAAAGAGGGCAGCACAGAAAGGCAAAGTGCAAAGTGGAGCTCTATCTACAGCTCAGGCCTGCTGCTGCAAAATGAGATCATTGCGAGGTTCTTGCAGGTTACATTTTTCCTGTAGTTCTCAGATCCTGTTACAGCCATGCAGTAACTTTTTTTTCCTAAAAAGAATGTTTCATTAAAGACTGCAAAAACTAAAGAATACCAGAGTGAGAACCCAAACATTCAGGGAAAGTTTTTCCTGGAATCTTAGATTTGAACTCTTGGAAGCAGAAAGAATATTTAAGAAATGGCTGAGCATATCTGTTGTCCTCAGGGGGAAAATTATTTAACATACCTTCTTGTGCTTAAATATTCAGAAGTACATTTGACTTCTGAGAGGATATGTATGCTGTAGGACATCTCATTCTTTTTTTTAAAGAATTTTTTATTTTATTTTTTTTCTTTTTCTTTTTCTTGTTTCAGAACCTTTATTTGTTTATTCACTCATTTTTATGGCCCGCTCAGCCTCCCCTGAGGGCAGGGCTGGCGCAGCATGTGGTGCCCGGGATCGAATTGCGGGCTCTGAAGCCGCCCAAGCTTTCCCAAGCAGGCGCTTTAGACCACTGAGCCATCCTGCCGGGCCCTGGACATCTCATTCTTAACATGTCTTATCATGATCTTCCTGGTTGTGGAGAAGCTGTTTGCTACATTTTACCATGGTAAATTGGAAGGAAAGGGAAATGTATACCTCTCTAAAGATCTTTCTGGTAGAAACAAAAGTAATTTTTGTTTTACACAGTTCTGTTTTCATAGAAAAAAACCTTAAAAATTTAAATGGGTGGAAAGTTTCATATATGCTTAAGAACTTTTTCAATAACTTCATTGAATTTTATTGTATCCTACCTCACTGGAAAGAAAAAAAGACCCTGTAAGTTTTATCTCTTGTCATTTAAATTAAATAATGCCTTGTTGGTTCTGTCAGCTAGAAATACCCAGTTCATGAAGGCAGGTGGTGCTTTTCTAGAGTTCATAATAGCATGCTATGCCAGATGACCCTTAGCTGTTCTCCTCACTCACTTTGTGTGCACTGCCTCTGGGAAGGGAGAGCAGGGCAGACCTGGTCCCTGCACTTTGCCTTTTCCAAGCTCCCATGTCCAAAGACTTCCTGCTGGATTCTGCCAATGGGAGATTGGTGAGAGGAGAGAGAAATCAGGGTATCACCTCCTCTGCCCCCTGTCCCTTTTGTAGTAGTGGGGATTGAACTCAGGTCCTTGCACTTGCCGAGTAGGCTCTGTGTCACTGAGCTATATCCCTGGTGCCTGGCTGGTGTGTGTAGGGGCTGGATTCTTGCATTGCTGTCTCTGAGTACAACTTTATTCTTAGTTGGCTTTACATCTCTTCCTTACCTGAGAAGCAACTACTTGCATTGTCACCTGTGTTAAGTATTCAGAGTGATTTCTGTTCTGGCTGGACCCTGACTGATAAGCATGTAGCTTTTGTCCACAATGGCCAGTGCATATCCTAAAGGGGATGTAGAGGAAACCTTTCTTCACCTGCTCTGGCTTAGTTGCCTGTATTGAAACCACAGACTCCTTTTCTTATCAGATCAATGTCCCTGTTAAATTTCTGTCTTAAAGCATTGATTGTAACTTACATGTGGATTTGGTTTGTTAACTGGACTACTTGCCTAGAGCTTTTGCTGATGAATATTCATTCCTTTTTGTTCTCTTAAAAATCAGTGTTCTGGCCTTATATTTGTTTAACTTAAACACTTGATCTTTGTTGTTGCATTCTACTTTTGATTCTTACATTCCATTGTCACTGTATATATAAATTTGTTAATACTTGTTATCCAGCTGCAGAATCTGCAAAAGGTACAGCTTTCCAATAAGTAAAATCCACATGAGGCATTGAGATAGTGAGAATTAAATTGGGAAACATACTAAGTGATGCGTGAGATGGCTTTAATGACCTTTGTGTGTAATGTGTGATGGGCGAGTCTACTGCCTTTGTCTCTGCCACATAAAGGGGGAAATCTCATGGTAGATGACTTGGTTTACAGTATTAGAAGCATCTTTGCAAAGCACAGTGGAAGTGAGCAGCCCTTGTCAGCATGTGCTGTGAAGGGAGGTGCTCCATTGTGCAGGACTTGGAGTGGCTTTGAATGTTTTCTGAGAGAGCAAGATCATGGGTTCAAGATGCAACAAGGAGATTCTGCTGCTTTCCACTTACATAATACTTCTGAATCTGTGTAACTTTTTCTGTCATGCTAAGATTTTAACTATGTGACTAATTTTATGTGTCAACATCACTCATTTAAGATCTGGGGCAAAATAATGTCCATATATAAAATTTCAAACTCCAGAACAGACATTTTTGAAGAACTCTTTGAGATCAGTGACTGCCTTTTACCTTACTTATATCCTAAGATGGATGACCCTTCCAGTGCCCATTTTTCATATCAGCTGCTAATGAGTATTACTGAGTCACTGACTAATTCTGAAGAACATTTTCGTGATTTATAATTGGGGCTGTGATTTACTGAGTATGAAGACTGACAGGCCATTCCTTAGCCTGTAATTGCTATCGAAGCAAAGCACCCTGATGATCAGCATTTCCTTTTTGCAAGGGAGTCAAGAGTATAATTCAGCCAGAATAGAATATTGTTTTTGTCAGCTATTTCTACATTTTACCTTAATTAAATATGGGAGGGTAATGGGAATTTCCACCAAACTAAAAGGGAAACCTCTTCTGTCCATCTCATTCTGATATTTAGTACAGTATACAAAGCATCATTTATCATAGATATTATGAGGTGAAATGGTCACTATAGTCAGTGAGCCACAAAATAGTCTAGAGATAGAGGATTCAGAAATGTGGGCCACTGGGGCCAGCGAGATGGCTCAGCGGTCTAAAGTGCTTGCTTAAGCAAGCTTAGGCAACTGCAGGGACCATGGTTTGATCCCCAGCACCACATACTGTGCCAGCCCCACTTCCAGGGCAGGCTGAGCCAGCCTAAAAAAAAAGAATCAAGGGAAGGTATAGTGACTGTGTAACTTGCTGTTGCTAGGAGGGCAAAACCTGGCTTTTTGTATCCATCGAGTTTATTAGGTGTTTGGTTTTGTTTATCTGCCTATGTTTCTGAACCCCCTAGGGAAAGGACAGAACAGTCAGATATGTAAATAAAAAAAAATAAAGTTAGACAGATTAAAGACATATGAGGCCTTCATTCTTAACTAGAAACTGGGGAGCTACAGAGATAGCTTAGTGGTCTAAGCACCTGTGTAGGCAAGTGCAAGAACTCAGGTTCAAACCCTGACACCATGTGCTATGCTGGCTCAGCTCCAGGCACTGAGCCAGCTACCAAGACTGAGCAGGGTGTTGCACGCCTGTAATCCCAGTGCTGGGGAGGCTGAAACAGGAGGATCATTATGAATCCAAGCTGCCTAGTGAGATCCCTGTACCAAATACATAAAATTTAAAAATAAATAAATAGAAACTGTGTATTGAGTCTCCTACTTATTTTCTTTTACCATATTTTTAATGCATATGGATTGTTGGCTTTGGCATGTGCTTATTTTAATTTATCTTGAATATTTTTCTTTGTAAGATGGTAACTGTATGTGTGTGCGCTAACATATTTCAGATAAAATGGTTCAAAAAGGTATGGGTTTTTTGTCAACTGATTGGGGGGTGGTGCTGAGACATGGTGTAGTATAGGAGAGGTTTGAACTCACTTATGTAGCCCAGGCTAGCCTCAAACTTGTGATAATAAGCTGGTCATGGTGGCACAGGCCTGTAATCCCAGCACTTGGGAGGCTGAAGAGGAGCATCATTGTGAGTTTGAGGTCAACCTGGGCTACAAAGTGAGCTCAAGGCCAGCCTGAACAACCTAATGAAAGCCTGTACTGAGATTTCAGGCCTGTGCCACTATATCCAGCACTATACTTATATGTTTTTTTTTTTTGAAAAGAGCCATTTAGCACTTCTGATTTGCTCCTGGGCAAAAGAACTACATAAGCTCCAGTCCTTAATCCTTGTGTTCTTCGTACTTTTTCTATTACAGTCTTTTTTGAAAGTTTGGACATATCAGTCTCTTCATGTCTGCTTTTTTCTCTCTGACCTTTTTTCTTAGGGTCCTCCTTCAGCTCCTGTTCATCTGTCCAGTATGCATGTATGCATTATCTGAGACAGTGTCTCACTATGCAGCTCAGGCTGGCCTTGAGTTCACTTTGTAGCCCAGGCTGGTTTTGAATGTACAGGGACCCTCCTACTTCAGCCTCCTGAGTGCTGGGATTACAGATGTACCACACCACCTCCACCTGCATATTGAGCAGGTGTTCTTAAGAGAACAGTTCTTAAAAGAGTTGTATTTCTTAAAAGAGTTGGTCCTAAATCTCATTTTTTTTTTTCTCCTACATTCTCTAAGGAGTCAACCAAGACCCTCTCCTTTTCGAGTCTGTTCTGCAACCTTTTTCTCTAACTGTTTTCTTTCCCTAGTCTTAGCCAGGTACAGGGCGTCTGTTTTTCATTCTGTGGCTTATTCTTTTCCTGCTGGATGGTGGCTGAAGTCTGCATGCCATTGTCCAGCTAAAAAGCCATGTTAGTCCACGAAGCTTTCCATAACCACCAAATTTTTTAAAAAATCCAGACCAATGCATTTCAAAATATCAGACCAGTTAATATTTGTATATCACAAATAGCTCTCCTTATATTTACCTGCTGTTGTTCTTGTTTATATGTGTTATATACCCTAGTAGACAATAAATTCCTCAAAGGCAAAGGGTCTTAACTTTAACCTAAATGTGTTTACCACAGAACATAGCATATCTTATACATAGTAATTGCATAATAAATATTCACTAGGATAAATTAATAAAAACACTCACTGAATCAAGCAAAGAGAAACATTCCCAATATAGCTTCCAAAGTTTCATCAATCCCATTTCAAAGCAGTGGGGGCCAGATGGAGACCCTGGTTTTATTGCTCTTAGCCTGTAAAAGTTTTTATTTTTGCCCAGCTATGTAATGTTGAATGAACTTTATATTAAACTATCTGAGAAAGTAGGCTGCTTTCTCAGGGGTATGAGAAATATCAAACATTTGTGTTACTTTGCCCTTCTAAGCTAAAAAATGGAAGGTAGCTTTTATTTGCTTTGAGCTTCTTGTTGATGGTTTTCTGCTCTGCCTGCTAATCAGGGTAGTACTATTTGCCTTGTTAAAAAACACCATCTGAACATTCTCTCTTTTGAATTGTAGTTGGATATTAATTCATTGCTGGAGGATATATTGGTAAAGATTCCTGAAATTTCAGGGAAGTGTTTCTTTAATCCTTCAAGTTTGTTAAATGCCTTACTATAATGCAGATCATAATCTCCTAGTTGGTAGAAGTGAAGTAGTTACTGAGGATATTTTTCCTATCCTGCAAAATTGCTGTATTAGAAAATGCTTCATCTACTTTTTTTTAATCCTTCCCATGTGCTATAAGGTCTTTAGAAAATAAATAGATGAAACCAATTTCTTGTCTTTCATAGTGCACTAAACAATGTACAGGTCACCAGATCATAAGAGTTGGTGGCCTTGAGCCTTGACACAGAGAGTGAAAGTGGTTGGCTTAGCATTGTGCTCATACACATTCATTTTTGACTGCTGGAATGCTCCGCTGAGATCATGAATTTGAGAATCATGGCATTGTTAGAATATCTTGACCATTCAGCATGAATTATCAAGTAGCCTGCTAATGAGGAGTTTCAGGGAACAAAGCAGAGTGAGCCTTTAGGCCATCAGTGTTCACATCTCCTTGATTGGTTCTTCACCACGGATCTAAAGGGTCAGTTTTCACTGCTCAGCAGATGGAGTTCCCTTGACTTTCACATTTCTATTTTTCTTTGCTTTTTTCATACTGAAGATTTTTATTTCTTTGTGAGACAGCCTCAAGTTGCAACCTACTTTGGAAATGATAACATTATTAATGTATTTCTTCATTCTGTAACATTTATGACATTCCTTGTTGACTGTGTTTATTAAGTATTTATAGTTTGGGGAGTACTGAATAACATGGGGAATATTTTGGTCCAGCTGAGAGCAGAAGACATGTAGGAATGATTTATCATCTTGTGGGATGGTATGTTAAGACTGAGGGTGTTCTTTTCTAATACCATCTGGGGTTGATAAAAGATGAGGTATTCCTGGTTTATTACTTTTCAGTGCCTTGTACTGTCTGACAGTTATCCTGAGAGGAGTTAGAGAAAGACTAGAAGATCTGTTTTTTAATGAATATATTAGAAAAGGTAATTTTGAATTGCTCTAGTGGTGCCTGAATTAGTGTTGGTGGGTGGGGGAGACAACAAGATTTTAAAGAATAACTCCCACAATTTAGTGTTGAACATCCCAAATGAATACTTAGCACTAAGCATTATAGAAATTTTATTTCTTGACAAATAGTAATATTACCAGTTTCTCAAATGTAGACTTAAGAAATCACGATTTTGTATCTCATCCCTCTAAAAGACATGTTACTGTTGTGTATACTGATGATGAGGCTCTTCACCACCCTTCATTCTGTGAGCACACACGGGGAAGGGTACCCTGCATCTAACAAGCAGCATTCATGGGTGGAAAACTGAATTTATTCTTTCATGTTCTAGCGAGTCACCAGCTAATAAACTGCATCGAACAGTTTTTGGATACGAATGAGACACCCTATTTTATGAAAAGCCTGGACTGCATTAGAGCCTTCCGGGAAGAAGCCATTAAGGTACCTCTGGCCTTAGCTGTCTTTTCCTTCCAAACAGCTGGCAGCCCTTACAAGGGAGAGGCACACCGCTTTCCACAGATAAGCCTGGGCTTTGGAAATCATTGTTTTCACAGTGAATGGCAGTGTATACCAAGAGAAGTGGCAGTGAGGAAACTTGTGCTATTGTCATTTCTGAGGAAGAATTCAGGTGGCTGTGGATGGGAGGGATGTCTTATCTCTAGCTTTTTATGACACCAAAGCCATGGCTTTCTGTTTCTGCTTAGAGAACTGGGGAAATTTCTATTGTTACCTGTGGCAGCCCTTCTGTTATTGTAAAAATTAGCTATTGTATATGTGGATTATACTAGGGAAATTAGTGGATAAATATATATGCAATTGCTGAGGATTTTATAAAGACAGAAGTAGAGATGTAAGGGGCTGGGGAGATAGCTCCGGGGCACAAGTGCCTGCTGGGCAAGTGCAAGGTCGTGAGTTCGAACCCCAGTCCTGAAGAAAAAAAAAAAAAAAAAAAAAAGAATACTGTTCCATAATGCTTTCAAATAGTTACTCAGCTTCTCCTTACCATTTGTTATGGTGTTTTGTTTGTTTTATTAGGAATTTTTAGAAAACACTTCTAAAAGGGATGGGGAGACAGTTCCGTGACACAAGTGCCTGCCTGGCAAATACAAGGTTGTGAGTTTGAACCCTAGTCCTGCAAAAAAAAAAAAAAAAAAAAAAAAAAAAAAAAAAAAAAAAAAAAAAAAAAAAAAAAAAAAAAAAAAAAAAAAAAAAAAAAAAAAAAAAAAAAAGAAAAGAAAAAGAAAAAGAAAACACTTCTAAAAAGTTACCAAATTCTCTGTAGGTCTTTAAACTGCTAAGCAAAGGGTGAGCAAATTTAGAAAATATATTCACTTTAGAAAATGTATTTTTAAAGTAGGCACAGTTGTACATTTTTGTGTAGGTGCTTATATATTTGCTAAATAAATGAGCAAACCAGTGCTTAAAGTGCTTATAAAAAATGACAAGAAAATGAAATAGTTAAAATTACATTAGAATAAAAGGGGCTGGGAAGATAGCTTAGCAGTCAAAGTGCCTGCCTGGCAAGCACAAAGACCCAGGTTTGATCCCTGGTACCATATGCCATGCTGGCCACCGAAACCAGGCATGATGGTACATGCCTATAATGCCAGCACTGGGGAGGCTGAGACAGGAGTATCACTATGAGTCAGAGCTGCATAGCTAGATGCTATACCAAATACATAAATAAATAAAAGAGTTTTTAAAAAAGATTATAACAGAAGGTTCAGAGAGAGATACCTCAGATACCCTACAGATAAAAGACAAAATTTTGGAAAAGTACAATCAAGAGAGTGGTTGATTCAGCTGAGTAGACAATGATATGGTTAGATGGGAGAAGGTCATAAAACATGATGCTTTTTAAAAAACAAAACACACTGTGCTGCCAGGCGTGGTGGCTCACACCTGTAATCCCAGCACTCGGGAGGCTGAGGCAGGAGGATTTGTGTGAGTTTGAGACCAGCCTGGGCTACAAAAGGGAGCTCAAGGGCAGCCTCAACTGCATAGCAAGACCCTGTCTCAAAAAGACAAAAAAAAAAACACTGTGCCAAATTGCATGCTAGCACAGCACTATAGCCACTACAGCCTGACCTCAGAAGTACAAGGTCACTGGGTCCTTACAAAAGAGGAAGAGCTGGGGCTGTAGCTGTAGGTCAGTGAGAGAGCACTTGGCTTGCATGAGTGAAGACCTTTGGTTCAGTCCCCAGCATTGTAAAAAAATGCAATAAAATGAATAAATAAGTAAATATTTTTAAAAGAGAGATGCAGGAGGAACAAAACAGATTTAGAGACCTATCAGTTGATCTTAATGTAGATAAGTTTTAACTGTAAATTTATTTTTAAAAAAGAAACATTTGTAGAATAAGAAAATATGAGTACTAACTGTAGTAATTGTTATATGATATATAATAGCACTTGCATATTTCTTCTCACTCTTATATGTAATATCTTATGTGAATATGTATTTTAGATATTGAATACTAAAATATTTGTGAATAAAATAAAATTACTCAAATTTGTTTTAAAACAACCAAGAGGGGGCCCGGCAGGATGGCTCAGTGGTCTAAAGCGCCTGCTTGGGAAAGCTTGGGTAGCTTCAGGGACCTCGGTTCGATCCCTGGCACCACATGCTGTGCCAGCCCTGCCCTTGAGGCGGGCTGAGCTGGCCATAAAAATAAGTGAATAAACAAAGGTTCTGAAACAAGGAAAAAGAAAAAAAAAAAAAAAAACCAAGAATTTTGGGAGAATGTAAGGATATAGATGATAAAGAGTAACTGGTATATGAGCATTCACTAGGCTATTCTATTTTTATTTGATATTGTCTGTATTAAAAGTTAAAAGTAACACTCCAGACTACTAAAAACAATGTGTGGGTGTAAGAAGCTCTGTGCCTTTGGGTTTGCTTCTCAACAAACCAAGCTCAATTTGAATTGCCAGCTGTAATTTACCAAAGAAAAATGGTTTATTTCTTTATACGTATGGTAGATTCAAAATGCATGGTTCTTCTGTCCAGGGAAGAATTTGATTTTGCATTTCTTCTGAATGCTGCTTCTTCTTCCCCTCCTGGCCCCTAGTTTTCAGAAGAACAGCGCTTTAACAGTTTCCTGCAAGCCCTTCGAGAGAAAGTGGAAATTAAGCAGTTAAATCATTTCTGGGAAATTGTTGTCCAAGGTAAAGGGTCATTTTTCTTCCAAGTGTTTATGCTATTTTTTAAAATATACACATAGCCTCTAAATATAAATTGTGTGATGTTTTACATGGAACCTGATGACTTTCCGTTTGGCCTTGGGGAATGCCTGGGATTTGTTGCACATAAGATCTTGCTTAATTAGCATCAGCACAGAGTGACAAATAACAAGTAAACATAGACATCCAGTCTTACAGTATACACAGCATGGCCTGTTGCTGAGACTGCCTCCCTGGTGGCCAAAGCCACTACTGCAATGAATACTGATGCTCCCTTGGTTTCTGAGACCATTTCGGTTTTGCTGGGTCTGCCACTCAGACTGACTCCTCACACTGTCTGCCACCACCATGTTCTTGGGCTGTCCTATCAGCAGCCCAGGGCTCTCATGTGCCAGAACCATTCTGCTTTTCCTTACCCATTGCAGCACCTCAGCTTTAGACCCAGAGGGAAGGGAGCACATCTGTCTTCAGTACTGCCAGGAGTGATGTTTATTTCCTTCATGCCCTTTTCCCAGTTTTTAAAACTTGACCTAGTTTTCTTTCAGAATTCAAGTGTGGGATATTACTTATTTAAAAAGTACATATTATCAAAGTACATTTAGGAAAAATATATATATATTTAAGAAATGACATAAAATTCAATCCATCTTTTATGTAAGTTTTGGTATATGTGCTGCCGAAGTGAGCACTTTTATGTAAATTTTATATAAAAGGAGTTGCATACACTCTAACTTTAGAGTTTTACAACATAACCACCTATTTCCCTGATAGCTATTTTTTCAGCTCTTTACCTTTAGCTGTGGAGCAAAAAACCAATTAGGATATAAGGTGAATGGGGCTTATTCAATCACTTTGTATCTCTTCTGCCAACTCAGTAAATGAAAGATTGATTTGAATATCCATTGAATGCCTATATATAATTGGCTAAAAAAAATCTTATACGACATATACAGTACATACACATATTTTCTGAGAGTTTTTATGCTATCCAGAATATACATACAACCTAAGCTATTTCTTTTTTTTAAATATATTTGGTATAGGGTCTTGCTGTGCATCTTGGACTCACAGGCAGTGAAACTCCTGTTTTCAGCCTCAGTGCTGAGATTACAGGCATGTGCCACCATACCCAGTCTTGCTGGCCTGATCAGCATACCTGGTGGGCACGGCCAGTATGGCCAGGGATTGAACCCTGGTCGCTGAGCTTGCCTAAGCAGGCACTTAGTCTGTTGAGCTATCTTGCTAGCCACAGCCATTTGTAGGTACAAATGTATGTTAAATACATATGCTTTTCTGAAAGTACATCATGAACTAGCCATTTGAAATAGGAAAAATATGAAGAAAAAAACTAAAGGGTAGATATTCTGTCCTTGATTTGCCCTGAGATAAAAGTGATGCACTTAGTTCAATGATAAACATGCCAATTGTAAACGCATGTTTCTCTCTGAATTGTCCTTTGGCCATTTTATTTTTATGGCTGGTAATACTACTGTGGGTCAAAATGCATGCAGGGTCCAGCATTGCCCATCTGTTAGGCTTGGACAGAAGTATGCAGCCATTCAGGCATTTGTTTATTCAACTTTTCATGTGTACTGCATGGAGGGGAATTTGAAAATGAGTAAGACTTTATGCCTGGCATGGTGGCGCATGCCTGTAATTCCAGCACTTGGGAGGCTGAGACAGGAGGATCAGTGCGAGTTCGAGACCAGCCTGGGCTACAAAAGTGAGCTCAAGGCCAGCTTGAGCTGCATAGCGAGACCCTGTCTCAAAAAGACAAAAAAGGGCCTGGTGGGATGGCTCAGTGGCCTAAAGCACCTACTTGGGGAAGTTTGGGCGGCTTCAGGGACCGCGGTTTGATCCCCGGCACCACATGCTTCGCCAGCCCTGCCCTCGGGGTAGGCTGAGCCGGCCATAAAAGTGAGTGAATAAACAAACAAAGGTTCTGAAACAAGAATTAAAAAGAAAAAGACAAAGAAAAGAAAATGAATAAGACTTAGTCCTGCTGTTGTGGAATATTTAGTTCATGACAGTGGTTCTCAACTTTTCTAATGCTGTGACCCCGCAATACAGTTCCTCATGTTGCAGTGACCCAAACCAGAAAATAATTTTGGTGGCTACTTCAAAATTGTAATTTTGCTACAGTTATGATTCATAATGTAAATACCTGATATGTATTATGTATTCTCATTGCTACAAATCAAACATAATTTAAACATAGTGATTAATCACAAAAACAATATTTAATTATATGTTGAGAAATATTTATTACTAATTCCAACAAATAACATTTCACCATGGCATAGCATGGGTTTAAATATGTTTTTTCCCATGGCTTTAGGTGACCCCTGTGTTTCGGTCATTCAACCCCCGCTGGGGTTGCGACCCACAGGTTGAGAACAGCTGGTTCATGAGGACATATAACATGTACAGACAGTTATATACGATGTGATAAGAGTTACTTGAAAGGGAGAGACAAAGTGATCTGAGAGTTCTAAAAAAGGGGAGACCTTCTTTTTGGAGTGGACCAGGGAAGGCATCATGAAATGGCTAGAACTTGAAATGTGACCTTTATTTCATAGTATGTTGGCAAAAGTGGCACGAAAGATAGCAACATAAATGAAACACAAAATGTACATTAATTGCTATTACAGTTTGGTGTTATTTCTAGCACAGACAGCAAAATGAAGATGGGTGGAGGTGTGGAGAGGAAAGGTGCTGAGACTCACTCTGGTGTTGGATTTTATTTTGTGAATTCTCTTTTAGATGGAATTACTCTGATCACCAAAGATGAAGCCTCTGGAAGCTCTGTGACACCCGAGGAAGCCAAGAAGGTATTAAGTGATGCCTTTCTGTCTTTAGATGAATTAGTACAGCAGGTTTATTTTTTTGATGTCCTTGCAGAAAATAAATTATGAGAGTAACTGAAGCATATATCTTTCTCATAGGAAATCTACTCTATTTTTTATAGGCCAAGGTTATATTTCTAGCATGCATTTGTAATCCCAGTTTGATGATGCTACTAAACTCCACAATGTATACTGAGCTTATCCTAGACCCTGGTAAAGGCTGTGAAATGCTCCTACCTCAATAATTCCCATCCTAGCCACACATTAGTCATCTGAGAAGGTTGCTTTCTCTATCGCCCCATTAAAAATCAGAACCAGCTGAGTGTTGTACATGCCCATAATCCCAGCACTCTGGGAAGCTGAGGAAAGAGGATCACAAGTTCAGTTGAGGGGCTGGGAGATAACTGAGCATTCTAAGTGCCTGCCTGGCAAGTGCAAGGACCCCAGTTTGATACCTGGGACCACTTGTTGTGTCAACTTGGATCCCCAGGAGCACTATGCCAACCATTGAAACCATGTGTGGTGGTGCACACCTATAATTCCTGCACTGGGGAGGGTGAGACAGGAAGATCACTGAGTCCATGCCTGCATAGCAATACCCTGTATCAAATAAACAAATGGTTTTAAAATTTTTCAAAAGGTTCAACTGAGACAACCTATCAATTTAACAAGACCATACCTCAAAATAAAAAATTGAGAGAACTCAATGCTAAGATCATCACTACCACCACCCCATCAAAATCACCCTAGAGTGTATTCTGTGGGTCTGACATGGGTCCTGGATGCAATATATTTGAATTGTTTAAGTTGCTCAGCTCCTCAAACACTGTAATGTGTAGCAAGTATCCAAAGCACTCAAGAGTTGAGTGTAAGGGTCACTCAGGTGGCACTTTTGCTTTTATTTCTGTTTGTCACTTCATACTATATTGTAAACCACTTCTATCCCCCACTGAAGTGTATCAGTCAGGGTTGTCCAGAGAAATAGAGCTAATAGCATGTACACACACACACACACACACAGAGCTCATTTGACTTTAAGGAGTTGACTCATGTTATTGTGGGGCTCGTAGGTCTGAAATTTATAGGGCAGACTGACAGACTTTCTGTGTCAGTCTTGATGCAGAATTTCTTCAGGACACCTCAAGTTTTTTCTTTCATGGCCCTCAGTTGATGGGATGAGGCCTCCTAACATTTTCAGTTGTCTTAGGATAGCTATTATACATGTTAATTTTATTTACAACAGTGTGTACAGTAGTGGGGTTTAGTTTTGGGGTTTTGGTGGTATTGGGAAATGAACCTGAGGTCTTCACACTGAGCTGCATACCCAGCTTTTTATTTTTACTTTGAGATTCTGTTGCCCGGGCAGGATTTAAACTTGCAGCCTTTGTGCCTCAGCCTCCCAGGTTCCAGGTGCTTGGATGATAAACAGCTGAGTTCCTTTGATTAACCAGGCTGCCACATATTAGCCATCACATAGAGTGAAGCCTTATCAAGTAGTTTTCTTAAAGAAGAAAAATAAGTAAAGGCATGCAATTTAATTTTAGTCATTACCTACCAGAGCCTGTCAAGCAGGTTAGAGTTGGGTGCATACTAGGTTTCAGAGGAAGTGGGGAGTGCTGATATGAAAGGAATACATACCAACCTAAAGAGTCACAGGTCAGTGAATCCAGAATACTGGAAAGAAGAGAAATCTGAAGAAGAATAATGTGCTTTCAAATTGTGTGAGGCTCGTTCTACATTGCGAATGTGATATTTTCATTAGAATTTAGGGGCACAGAGTCTAAGCATCAGGAATGTTAATGTCTGATAATTAGGCTAGAGAGAGAAATTTCAGTTAATTGCTAGGTATGAGATGTATCCTTAGCTGTTTCTAATATTGCCAGAACAGACGTTGATTGTAGTTTAAGACAACTTGGTGAACTTCACCATGTTAAGTAGGGAGAACATAGTTAAAAAAAAAAAATCCGAAAAAAAGAAAAAAAAATCCAATGGAACAAATCCTCTCTCCCACTCCTGGTTGCCTTACTGTGGCAGCGCTTTCTTCCCTTGGGGGCAGCATTTTCAGTCCAGGCACAGTAAGCAGGCTTCCAGAGAACCAGCTTCCAAATAAACCTTCCTTGTCAAAGAGATGAGAGGAGGGGAAATCTGCTTCAGGTGTACAGAATGCAGTTTATGCTAGGCAGTTGATGTAGAGCATCGTACAGTCCCTGAGAAGTCTGTTGCACAACAGCCTTGCTCAGAAAATGCCATTGCCACTTTCTTTTCTTTCTTTTTTTTTTTTTTTTTCCACGTTTACCAGTGCTTCAGCCCTATTTAATATTCATACCAAAGGTTTATGTAACATTTTGCCATTTACATTATCTAATACTCACCTGATACACACATGCTCTTTTTCTTTCTCTGGATATCCAATGACAGAAAATAATGGTAGTAAAATTTTGTATTTATCTAACCCCAGAACCAAAGTACCCAGTACTGTCTCTGATCCTTGTGGTGACCTGCTAAGAGTTGACAGGAGCAGAATACCATTGCTTTTACCACTGGGAAGCCAATCCCAGAAAGGTTGGGGGGTACATAGGCACCCAGACAAGGACAAAAATGCTGCTTCCTGTGCACTTCACTGGGCCTTCATTCCTAAGTGGACTCCCTTACAAGTGGAATCTTAACCAGTATCTCTAAAGCAGTGGTTCTCTTACAAGTGGAATCTTAACCAGTATCTCTAAAGCAGTGGTTCTCAACCTTTCTAATGCTGTGTCCCCACGATATAGTTCCTCATGTTGCGGTGACCCCAAACCAAAAATAATTTTGGTGGCTACTTCAAAACTGTAATTTTTTTTTTTTTAGAATTATCTTATTTTATTTTATTTTTTTCTTGTTTCAGAACTTTTGTTTATTTGTTTTTATGGCTTGCTCAGCCTGCCCTGAGGGCAGGGCTGGCGCAGCATGTGGTGCTGGGGATCAAACCACGGTCTCTGCAGCCGCCTACAGGCACTTCAGGGCACTGAGCCATCCTGCCGGGCCCTTTTTTTTTTTTAGAATTATTTTATTTTATTTTATTTTTTTCTTGTTCAAAACTGTAATTTTGCTACAGTTATGATTTGGAATGGCTTTAGGCAAGCCCTGGGTTTTGGTCATTCGACCTCTGCCAGGGTCGAGACCCACAGGTTGAGAACCACTGCTCTAAAGTATAGCAGTCTCTACCTCCTTCATCTCAACAAGGATTGTGTAGCCACAGGTGGTGGTGGTGGTTGGAAGGCCTGAGGAACACGGCATAGATCTTGAGTTCTGACTCACCTTCAGCATATCTTCTTCCTGTATGACTTGCAAAAAGTATACTTGTGCGTCTGCTTTAATACTAAGGATATTAAAGCAGGCACAAAAGCATAATTATGTGGTACATGCATATAATCCCAGAACTTTGGGAGGCTGTGGCAGGAAGGTTGCAATTTCAAGCTTAACCTGGGGAATTAGCAATTTAGCAAGACTGTATTAAAAAAACAAGCTGGGGGTATATACAGTTCAGTGCAAGGCCATGCATTCAGTCCTCAGTACTCCGCCAGCACATAATACCTTTATTTTGATTTTCAGAATGAAATCTCTGTCCTTTCGTTACTATTAAATATATATATATATATATATATACTTAGAATTGAACTCAGGACCTGGCACTTGGAGGCAGGCCCTATGCCTCTGAGCTTTATCACCAGCCCTTTAAAAATTTTAGAAGTGGAGGAGGGGGCATACACAATAGGAAGAACTACAGACTAAGAATTGGACTCAAGCTGATTCCTGGTGGTTCTAATAGAAGAGATGCTCATGCTTCATGTATTTCTCTTAGCTAGGTTAGGAGAGAGTAATGACTTCTGACCATGTGCAGAGTGTTCACTTAAATTGTGTTCACGTGCTGAGTTTGGTCACTTCTCAAATACTTAAGAGCGGGACTGTGCTTGCCCAGGCAGGCTCTTAGTCCCCTGAGGTATCTCACCAGCCCTCCATCTGTGGTTGTTAAAATCCCGTCTTAAGTGACCTGAGTCTTCACTGGCCCAGCGGGAACCTTGGGGACAAAGCAGCCTCTTCCCAGGTGTGCCTCTGTGCCTGGGCAGCCCTTATGCTGGAGGGAGGCAGGACTCCATGTGGGGCAGCCCAGCTTCCTGAAGCTTGTTTCTATGTGGGATACATAAAAACTTATTCCATTTTTATTTTAATTAATGGTTGTATGCAATTAATAAAATTGAGTATTCTATAATCTTAAAAAAAAAAAAAAAAAAAAGAGCGGGAGCTAGAAGAATAGTCCTCACAGGCCACTTAAATTCTTTCAAAGTATTTACCATAGGTAGTTTAAGTTTGTAAGCTTTTGAGATCTTGTTATTAAATGTTGACATCTAAAAGGAAATAATTATTCAGGGCTGTCAGTTTCAAGTGAAAATTAATAACTTTTTCTTTGTACAACAACTGAAGGAGAGCCATTTCTGTTGTGTTTTAGAAAATATTGTGGATTTTACGATTCTTTTAGAAACAGAGGTAAGTCAGCCCTGTAGCAGACAGACAGCTCTTCTGTAGCTTTAGATAAACCCTTCTGTTAAGTTTCCTGGCACCTCTCATTTCACTGAAATCCAAATATGAATATTGCCCTTCTTTTATAACTCATTTTGATTGTCATTAAAACTTGTCAGTTCTCTTAGCTAACTTTTTCTGTTTCTAGTCGATCATATTAGACATGCTGTTAATGTTTGATGCTGGGTAGAGGCCTCTTGTGGCATGTTTCTCTCTGTGTTGGGTAGGGGAAGTAAAGTGCTGTGACCCAGATGTCAGAGGCAGTCACTGGCTGGGAGTCTAGTTGTAACACTGTCACCCAGTTCTCGTCCTTTCTGCCTTATGTTAAGAACATATGGAGGATTATTTATCTCCGTGTCACTGGCATAATATTTTTATGGGTGGCCAAAAGGCTGAGCTATGTATATAACCCTTGGATACAAGCTCTGAGAGATTAGGGGAGAGTTTTAGCACTTAGTTTTTAACTACTTCATCTGGCCTTCCTTCTTGTTATTTATTGATTTTCTGCTTTAGTGTCAGAGGCTCAGAGCTCAGTGGTCCCGTTATTTCACCTACCACACCTCCAGAGAGAAGCAGGTGCCAGCACAGCGCCCCCCAACAAGCTAGTGCCTGACGTAACTGACCAGAACCTAGACTGCTAGACTTGTCTCCAGCTACCCTCCCCTCACCCTGGCACCACCTCACTGGCTCCACCAGCCGGGGACATCTGGAGAGGAGGCAGGCATGTCCTCTCTTTCAAGGGTACAGCTGGTTGTGTGTATGTGATTGTGTAAGAGGTCACTAAGGCCTTGGGAGTAATTCTGAGACAAAGTTTAGTAGTCATTTCACTTGCTGGCCCATTGCACCATGACATATTCCTGTGCTTTTTTTTTTTTTTTTTTTTTTTTTTTGGCGGTACTGGGGATTGAACTCAGGACCCTGCTCTTGCCAGGCAAGTGCTTATTCTACTGAGCTATCTCCCCTGCCCTCCTGTGCTATTTTTTTGCTTTAAATCTCTGTAGTTTTGTTTTTTGTTTTTTGTTTTTTTTGTATGTATTTTTCTTTTATGTATACTGGTGTAGTTATCACAGTGTTACCTGTTTGTGTAGAACTTAATAATTTTGAGATACAATTTTAAAGATTGAGTTAATATAGAACATGTTGGGGCTAGGGAGAAAGCTCAGTAGAATAAGTGCTTGCCTTGCAAGCACAAGGGCCTGAGTTCAATCCCCGGTTCTGCAAAAAACAAACAAAAAAAGAACATATCTATAACAAATATAGCATACAACTTGCTGGGGTTTTGCACATTCATATTTGTGGGTGCCTAACACTCAAGAGAGTCCCTGCCATCTTCCTTGGGAGAACCTTCCTATCTCCCTAGGTAATGTCTAGTGATTTAGGATTAGGGTAGGGTTAGGTTTAGGAGAATAGTGTTGCTGGTTGTTGATCATTCAGATAATTGGAATCATGCCTTTTGTGATCCACTGATGTTATAAATTATGTTATAGCTCTGTAGTACCCCTTTTGTGATTATAATTATTCATCCATTATGGTTGTGATAGACATTTGTTTCCAGACTGGCAATTATGAATAAATGTATGACATATTCTTGTACTTATCATTTGGTAGACATAGTGTGTCTTTCTAATAATCAATAAATAAAACTTACTGTCTTTGAAATAGGTAGGGTAAACATTAGTGTTTCCATTTTAATTTTGAGGAAGATTAATTGTAAAATGGTTAGGTGGGTTGTCCAGAGTCCCTGAGAAACTAACAGAGCTAAGGTAATGGTTTTCCACATCGCCTGCAGGATTTCTCTGCCATAAACTACAGATGACATTAATGAAACCCACATTTATGCCGTTTTTTGTAAACTTTTGTTTGTCTTCAATTGTTATACATCTGGACTCAACTGATAGTGTTGGAATCAGCTGGATGGAAGCTGTGTGTTTTTAATCTGGGCATTGATAAGGGCCTGACCACAAGCCAATTGTTAGTTTTTAGTTTTCTGATGGAATAACACTGGCAGTTCCTACATAGAATTTATTGATTCTACTTCTCTGCATGTGGCAGGAGTGTATTTCATTGTACTTAAAAAGTAGTAGTCTATTCATTTCATAAAGATCTCCAGGTAAGGAGGCTCTTTGTGGTAACCCCACGTAAATGATGGTTTGAGGAAGGAAAAATGTGTCACAGAAGTATCCTTTTTATTATTCTCTGCCTTTTCATCACGTTGCAGAGGGAAAGAATCGGAGAAAAGCTGAGAGTTGACTTCTGACCCCTTCTGCTGCATTCAGAGAAGCTTTTCTTTATATTGAGAAAGCAGGCCAATCCTTGAACTTGCTGCCTCTAGCTTCCCTGTCACTGCACAGCCTGGAAATTACTAGCAGTTAAAAACTCTGATGAGGAAGAGTGATATGTATGAGATCAGCCTGGCCAGAGCTTTAGGGAGGATAATGCTTGGCAGTCCAGCCCTTACCCATGGTTTGCTTATGAAGAAATGCGAAGCAGAGCTGTCAGGGAAATCAGCTGCAGATGTTCAGCCCTCGATGGAAATGCAGGGCTTTTTCTTCTGCTGCTCCTCTCATCCTCGGGAGGTGGCTTCATGTTAGATATGAGCCATCCATGGGGTTTTTTGTTCATTTTTTGGTACAGGATCTACAGGGTCTCACTATACAGATCAGACTCATAGTGATTCTCCTGTTTTCAGCCTCCGAAGAGCTGGGATTACAGGCACATGCCACCATGCCTAGTTTCAGTCACCGTCTCTCTGTAGGGCCAGCCGAGCCATCTATCTTTAAATATATATACCAGGTTATACTGTGAATACAATGCAATCCTACTTTTCCCTATGAAAAGGACATCTCAGGTTGAGGAGGGAATAAGAATTGGTGCTTTTAAAGGCTAAGTGCCACAAAATGTTAAGGATTTTTTAAATTGATCAATAAGTATGACCATGTTGTAGGCCCCCAAGGTGAACAGTGTAGTGACTGTTGCACCACTGAGCTGTGGTGATTGTTATTTGGGACGTGATTGTCATTTGTGGCCCCATAGAAGGTTATGGCAGCGTACAGTTGTATCTGTTATGCTTTTCACCCTAATGGTCTTTTCTGGGTCTGGAAGGGGCAGTAGGGTGGGATCAGAGGGATTGAACCCAGAGCCCCATGCAGGTTAAGGATTACATCTCCAGCCTCACCCTGGCTGGATAAATCATCCATTAGCCATGTTCCTGATACAGGGAAAATCATGTTGTGGTTATCATGATAATGAGTAATGAGTAGGAACAGCAAGATATAGAATAAAAATTATTTTAATAATAATAACCAGAACCGCAAAGATTAATTTGGAAATCTAAGGTAGTGCAGTTTAACTTCAGCCATAAACCATATCTAACTGTATGCATTTCTTACTCATTTATATGTAATTGGTCCTCAGATATCTTTATTCATAATTACAGGAATAGAATTAATGGTACAGAAGAACATTACAGTTCTATTCCAGATTGTCTGCCCCTGTCCTCAGGATTTTCTCTTTCTTACAGTGCCGATTTCCAGCCCTGTTTTTGCTCCAGTTTGGGGTCAAAAAAGGACTAAATTCCTTCCTTATTCAGTAAAAGTGGAAGTCATTGAATAGTGGGAGGGAAAGTGCAAGTGGAAAAGTTGGGTCTGCAAACCATCATGGTCAGGTCTGTGGTGGTGATGATGGCAGTGTCTCCTTAGGCAGGTGTGGACTTTCCTGTCACCATCTTGTCACCTGGGTGTGAGTTGTGTGTGAAGTTGGAAGCATAGGCAGAGGAATGCTTGAGAGAGCATGCCCCACCTTCCACCACCTGCTTCAGAACACTTCTCTGGGCTAGTCTCTGCTGCTAGCCATGGTGCTGATATTACCAGGAAATCACTGCATATTAGACTAGAACTGTACCAATCGTGCCTAGTTCTTACATACATCAGCCATATGCCTGGAAGTTTGAAAAGACTCCCTGCCGTTGTCTTTTGGAGGAACAGGATGGGGAAAATGTTAACAGTTTTTAGAGGCACTCATTACTTTTTAAAAATTTGAATTCATCCTTGATCTCTAGAGACTTGACTTCAGGGCTCCTGCTTTTCTGTCTTTTAGAAGTTCCAGGTCTAGAACACTGGTGCAGAGCCTGCCC